>VZUI01040358.1:0-176989 GCA_013401135.1 Cettia cetti | reverse complement strand
AGAGGAGAGGAGAGGAGAGGAGAGGAGAGGAGAGGAGAGGAGAGGAGAGGAGATAATTTTAATATCAACTTCCAAAATCTTGTTAACTTGTTAACTTTGAGCAATCACAAAAAATATGAAATAAACTGAATACAAACAAACTTCTAAAAAGTCTACTGCTGACAAAAAGAAGTCTTTTTTTAATATATAAATAGAAACAAATGTGCAATGACAGCCCTGAAAAAAATTGCATCTAGTTCAACACACTTATTTTTAGGAACATGAAACACTTCTAAGTTTTAACATTGCTAAGCTTTAACACTTATAAATGCAAATTTGCTTCTGTACAAGGAACCTGCTGTGTGCATGCAATGTTTGCGGACTTTTTCCATTCCATAAAATACTGGATAATTAAGTACCACAATTAGTTTTAAAGTTATCAGCCTGATGGTGTAAATTAGTGTCCTAAACAAAGCACAGAAAAGAATAATCATCCCAAATGACAACTTTCAATATCAAAGCTCATAATTTTATTATTATCAACAAAGAATAATCTGAAAATTCTCTTTCCCTCCCAGTGGACGGCAGTTGGTTACGATGCATTGGTGAAGAGAGGCATTCAAGCACCACATGCAATTTCATTTGGCTGACATGTGGGAGTGGAGACTGAAATAAAATAGGGGCCTCAACTGCCATGGTTCCCTTGACCCCACAACTCAGGTCCCTTAGCAGACCTTGCACAGGTTTTCCAGTACCCATCAGCAAGGCAGGCCTTCCCAGCTGGCCTCCTCCAACAGCTTCCGCCAGGGTTCCCTCATGCGTCTGCTTGTCTTCTGTAAGGCTTACAAGGAAATACACTGTGTTCTGCAAAGTCTCTGTGTGTTGCATTTCCCAGAGGTTTGCTCCATATGCACAGCATAAACAGTAACGCTAATAGGCACTTCAGAAATTTATGGCTCCCAAAAGCACCAAAATGACCATAGCATTTGCTGGTTTTTAAAAGACCCACTTTACTTCCTAGAGTATTATCAGTGACTTTAAGTATTTTTATGAGAAGGTGAAATGTGTCTTTTTTCACGTTTTCTCAATTTCTAGACTACAATGCCCAGCACCTGATTATTCAGAAACCTTTACAATAAAGTCGTGAATCCTATCAAGTCAAAGGGAAAACATGTTTAGCTAAAACAAGATAATAGATTAGTTTAACCTAGTTTTGCAGATATGTGGCATGATATACATGCCACATATCTGTGGATATTTATTCATGTTTATAAATAAATCCCCTGGTTCAAGTTCTTCCTTGAGTGCATGTTTCTTTGACAGCAAATTAAGTGTTCTCAATCTGAATGATTGTGGGGTAAATCATGGTCAAATATCTTAATCTGGCAGAAACCACAGTTCCATAATTAGTGAAGGAGCATGCACAGATCTTTTCCAGGAAATGTTCGCATACTGTAAACGTGTGCACTGAAAATGAGACAAACCACAAGCACAGACTGCATCAGAAAGGTTGTTAAGAAGACAACAGAATGCTCTTATCAGCTTCATTTCTTGGGCAGACTTAGTGGACTCTCAGTTCGCAATATGAACCACAAGCTGGTTGGTAAAAGCAAGGTAAAAGATTCAAATTTCTCTCCATTCACACGGTGATTTGAGCAACCTGCAAAAGGATCCTCTGAAAAATAAATGCCTCACAGAAAACTTTCCTGAAGGAGCATAACTGTTTCTGTCTGGAGTTTTCACCATCAAGAACTGCACAGAAGAGGAAGCTGGGCAGAAAAATGATATAGAAATATGTTGGCTTGCTCAGTTAAGCAAGATGGTAAATCCATCTGTGATTACAAACAATATAAACAAAGCCATTGGAAGGATTTTTGGGGCTGCTATGGTGAAAATTAACTCCAGCTCAGCTATACCCAATACACTTTCTTCCTGAATCCTACGCTCACAGCCACTCACTCACAGGGTGACAAGTTTGACTGCAGCTGCTAACGTGGTCTGGCAGCCAGATATTTTGGTACTGCTAATAAATAAACTATGACTGCTTAATGTCCAATCTATTCAGCTCTATCAAATGATCTAAACTAAAACTGAGAGAGAGGATTCAGAGGAGTACATGATTGTGTACTTTGTTTTAGTCTACCACAGGGCTGGCCTGAAAAGAATTGCTTATGCATTTAGGATGGGAGCATGATTAACCCAGGTGGTATGGAGACAGAAGAAGAAAACTGGTTTTTAATAGTACATTTTTCTATGTATATCATCATGATATGTAGGGACAGTGAAACTTAAGTTTTAGACCAATTCAGAAATGGTCCTATGTGCAAATCTTGGAGTTTCAGAGTCAGCACTCGTGTCAGGCAGGAACGTATGAGAGCTATAATAAGATGTAGAGAGAGGTAAAAAGAACTTGCACCTGCATGCAGAGAATATCTGTAAGCTTAATGTGTCATGAGGAGAAATCAAAAACCAACCAGAACATCTGTTTGGCTCCAACTAATTGTTGTGTGTTGGCAGATGAAGTGGAAGAACTTTGTGAACAAAAAGCTTAGACCTTGGAATCTACAGTGTAACCTAGGAGTGTAACCTGATTATTTCTAGCTCTGGACATATTTAAGTGCCTAATATTTGAAAGGCGAGAGTTGGCAATCACTTGCAAGCAGTGAAAGCTTTTTAGCTTGATAGTTATGTCCATCACTGCTTCTGTTTTTGAGATACGTGTTCTAATCAACAACACTCGAACATTTAATGAGTTTGGAAAGGTGGGTAAACACTGAGAATTTCAGATAAGGTGGGCAGTATGAGCCTTAAGAATAAAAAAGGTGTGCTCTTCACTAGAAGTGACTAGTTGCTGGTAGGTGATAAGAAATTACTTAATCCTTTGCTCTCACCCCATCATGCAGATATATAGAATCTCATTCTTCCTATAACTGTCAGTACAGAGGCAAATTATTTGCCATTTTTATGACAAACGGAATTTTTAAAATTTTATTCTGAAAAGCAGAAGTTTCATTGAGGATGGATGATAAAAACTACTTAGAAGACTAGAAGGAATGTCATGTCATGTGGCTGATGTTTCAGCAAGTGTGCTATGGTTTAAAGAACAATTTTTGCATTTCTAGATTTTGTGGAGAGAAGTTTTATCAGCAAAAGGAGAGAGATCATGGTAGGGTGAGCAGCACAGTATTTAGTTTCCTCTTGAAAACATTTTGAACAAAGAATCTGCTACAGAATCTTTCAAATAAAGACAGCACCTTGGTGTTTCTTCTCTTTCCTAAATTAATAACTCTTTTTGAACCATGCCTTTATGAAAATATTTCAGGACAATTTCTGTACACATAATATATTCTTGTTTCTGTCAGAAATTAAGAAGCTATTCTGTGTATGAAGATCTATAAACACAAAACTTTGAATTTTATGAAAAAAATATAAAATTCTACATTATATATTCCTATTATAAAAACACCTTGCAGGAGAAAAACTCACATTTGTCATCTAACTCTTGCTTAAATTTATGAGAGCTTGAAATTACAAGAAATATTAGAGAAAAGTCATGACTACTCAGAAAAAAGTTAATCAAATGTAGCAATTTTTCATTTGGTTAACACTAGAAGCAGCAAAAATAATGTTTTTGTTTGTTTAGAAAGTTGTTTTATAAAAAAATAAGGAAAAGCTTTTATAGGCTTCACCATTTTGAAATAATAAATCAGTTCTGAAAACAGTAAATTGTTAAAAATTCCCCAAAGCATGTATGGCCACACTGTCTTTAAAAGAAAATAGATAATTCAAGAATTATTTGATGGGATGGCATTTTCTGTGAAATTATGTTACAAAGCTTATAAGGTAAAAAAAATAAAAAATTAAAAGAGAACATCAGCTAATACCCCAAATCTCACACTGGCTTAGCTTTTATCCTAAGGCATATATTACATATGATTGCCAAGGCAGATATAATTCTATTAGTTGTTACTCTAAAGAAGAGAAAATTCTTTTCCTACTAGCTTAGGTCCTTAGTTAAGACTAGGTTTATTAATATTTATTCACCCAACTTAACTCCTACTCTGATGAAAGAACAAACTCTGAAGTCAAAGCTTTCTGTTTTGCATAAAGCCTTTTTAAGTCCCTGTGCTCCCTGAAAGCATCTGGAGAACCATTGCAATGTGCAGCTAAATTTCACTTAATGAAATTGCTGACTACAATGTCCATGGTATTCTAGATGTCCATCTATTGCAGTGTACCTGATCTATACCACCAAATGAAACTCAGGAGTTGTGGTCTGCTTTTCCACATCAGCAGTGGGATGCTTCATCCAAGAGTAAAATTAATCTGTTTCCTTGTCTAGAAGGGATGAGAACTTGGCATATGCTTTGACAGCTCTTAGTCAAGGTTAATGGAGTCTCTGCAGGAGCCTGAATGTTAATACGATTTTTATGATCATAGTAGTAATAATATCCTTATTTTTTACTTATACGTAACAAACTAATTAAACACTGTGCACTACTGAGGCTCTGCTCTTGTTACTGTGATAAAAGACACCATAATGACTTTTGTTATAGGCTCTTTTGATTATTACAGCGCCTTATCTATACAGCTATACTTCTTTAGACACATACAATCAGATTGTCACTTTTACCAGGTCACCTTAAGGGTATAATATAATGTTACCTTTGGATTAGAGCACTTTTGCACTCCCACTTAAGGACTGTTAAATTACCAAGAGAAAGGGAAAAAAGTAATGAGAACCTGAACAATAGATCTTTGTTAGTTTAAACTAGAACAGAACAGCTATATCTGAAGTATATTATTTACAATAATACTCAGTATACAAAGTATACAATTATTTACAAATATATAAGATGACTGGTTTTCCAATCACTTGTATATAGCATAGCCATTTTTAAAAAATAAAACCATCTCCAGGGAGAGGTGCTCAATTACACAGTGACCTTAAGTAAATATAAATATTTTTAATGAAGCCTATTATTTTAAACTTACTGTGTCCAGTGTTAACGTTATTATGTCCATACTAACCTATTCTTAAATTAAGTAAAGACTTCCGTGAATCTTTTTACATCTACCACTGTAGACTGCTGTCATTATCACAGAAGCAAATTCATGATCAAAGAAAAGTTGAGTGTTCTGATCTAGCTAGAACTGAGCAACGGAATTTCTAAATAAAACTCTCTATTGGCACAGTTCAAAACCAGGCAATTACAAATTAAGCTGGGCTGGCCACCTGCTAGAAACAAGCAGCATGCATGGCCACAGATCAGAAAAAAAAAGGTTTGGTTGAAAATCTTCAACTACAGAATTCACTCTTATCAGTGAATAAGTTTGTGGATTGTTCTTTTTAAGTCAGCTCTTGTTTTGGAAATAGAGTTGAATTTAAAAATCTCATTTTTTATATAAGTTCAAAATATATCCATAACAGAGGGTGTTCTTTGTTACATAGAAAAGATTTTTAAAATTCTGAAATAAAATTTTAGGATCTACTCACCTAAGTAGAAAATAGATGCTATTGGAATTCAGAAAAAACACACTCTCCCTAAAAACACCAAGTCACCTGGCTGAGTGTTACTAGCACTGTTCCCTGTGTGCAAGTGTATAGCCCTTGATTCGACATGCAGTTACTCTAAACTAGAATTCTGCAACTGGAAAGCCACCTTATCTTGAAGGCTTAAACTAATATGAACTGTAATGCCTGGGAGTAGTAGCATGTAGTTACTTTGCTTCTCTAAAAATTGATCCTGTGGAGTTATAAGAGAAAGCTCTTCATACAAACTTCTTGTCCGGAGGAATTTTGACCCTAAATGAGATTAACCAGGTCACAAACGAATTCTAATTACTGTGACAGAATTGTGACAGTTCTGCCAGCTATACAGTGAACAGTATTACTTAATAATATATTCACTACTCACTAACTGATTCTAAAACACATTCATAACTCAGTCTAATATACAAAAAGAGTCATAACAATTAGAAATTAACTACAATGCAAAAAATATTATCTCTGAATCAATGCTGTATTGTCTGTGCTGGATTTCCTCTCTTCTTTGCACTCATCATCAAAACAAAAACACTTCTTCATCTCTATTTATTGATTCTAGAGTAGCTCTACAGACTGCAACCATTTGCAAAGCAGTCAGTTCACAGATACAGGCAGCAGAAGGAATAACATCTTTGTTAATAGAACTTGCTATAAGTAAATTTTGGTGCAGGCAGCACCACACCAGCTTCTTAAAAATTGGGTAACTGTCATCATCACTGGGAATTCTGGACAGTGATTAATGAAGTATACAAATTCCATAAAGAATAAAATTAACAGTATGACTCTTAATTGAGAAAAATACAATTATTTTAAAGTTCTACAGTTGAAATAAAAATATATATCTTAGAGTGGAGAAGCATCCATTGCTTTGGTCAAAACAAGTTTGAAAGTAAAGTTTTCCCATAACGTTCTAGAATAGTCTTGCACTGAAGTTCAAGTTTGCAGCTTGAAGGACAAACAAAAAGAAAGTCAAACCCCCAAACCCTCCAGCTTGACAGTTATCACTTCTTCAGGTCTTACTCTACAAGATAAAGAGAGACATGGCCTCTGTTAACATAGTCCTAAAAAAACCCCTGTCAAAATGGTCCCCTTCCTGCTATCCCCCAGAAGCTCATT
Organism: Cettia cetti; assembly: GCA_013401135.1. Lineage (NCBI taxonomy): Eukaryota > Metazoa > Chordata > Aves > Passeriformes > Sylviidae > Cettia > Cettia cetti. The sequence continues at coordinate 170,346 of VZUI01040358.1, read as the reverse complement.
GTCACTACCATGTATGAAAACATGGAATCTCCATTCATCCTGTGAGAAACCTTCATTCACATGCAGTCAGTGCTTCCCAGTGCACTGGATGAAGTGGAGAAAGTTTGGGGAAAGGAAAGGGGTATCAGACTCTCCTGCTATGTTTACCAGAGGGTGCAACCCTTGGCTATATTCCATCACACACCAATGAAGCCTTTTCTCTGGCTCACATAACAGAAAAAGAAACTGATATGCAACTCTGTCCAAACACATACATCAGCTCTCACAGTTCCCACGAAACCTTGAGATAAATGCATAAACCACATACATTTTATTTTGGGAAAGAGCAAGATTACAAATAGGCAATGATCTAACATTGCTTCCCACACTGGAAACCTAGACTTATGAGTTGAGAGCTAATTTTAGTGTAATAAATTCTTGAGAGACCCATATATATATATTTAATTTGTGGAAAATAGTACTTGTAAAATGTGTTTTCTAGGGTTTTTTGGTTTGTTTGGTTTTTTACTTTAGATGTAAAAGAACTAAAACTAAGGCAAAAGCCACAAAACTTTAATTCTCATTGAAACCAGATAATATAGAATCTCAGTATTGTCCTCTTAGATCACCTTTTAATCCAATAGATAGATATAGATATAGATATATGTACTTGCTATCAGAAAAAAGGCATAAGTCCCTTTTGTCTTTTATCCTGGTAGAAAGCAACCATATCATAAAATCACAGGATCACTAAACAGTTTTACATGTACAAGAAAACTCTGTCTTCGGATCCTACACTGCTCCAAACACAAGATTTGAGGATTAAATTCATATTTCAAGCTATTGTTCTTTCCTCCATCATTAATAATGGCAATATTCCTCTTAATTTAGCTGTTTAAATCATAAAAAAAGGCTTGGCATTGAATTGACATTGTCTCTCTAATCAGAGGAGTTAAACATTTTCAGAGAGCCGTTTCTCATATATGTAATATGTACATCTAAGGTGAGATGAATCCATAGTGCTTTGTTGCAAAGAAAACAAAGGAAAGCTAAGTACATAATATTTTATCATGTAAATTTAGTATACATGGTACTGTCACAACAAAAACATTTCCAACAGACATAAAATATTTATAAAGAAGAACACAGAATCGAAACCTGATCTCTTTTTTACTGTCAAAATCCAAAATCAGGTCCAGAAGTTATAATGATGTTTACAGTTTCTCTCTAAAGGTGTGTGAATCCACTGAACAGCACCTGAAGCCTAAAAGGGGTAATAGAATTTTGTCTCAAAGAATCCAAAGTCCAAAATTTTTTCCATAAAATCCCTTCTCAATAGAGGCATTCAGTGTTGTCATAAAACAGGATATATTGATCCTTTATATAAAAACTTATTACTTGCAAATGTCACCAATGATTTTATGGATTATGACACTGATATCTTTAAATAGGTTTCCTTAAGCTAACATGGGAATATTTTATTTCAGGATAGATAATCCTGGATGATTTTCAGACTGGCTCCTCAGTAGAATCAGATCAAACAGTAACAAAAGGCCATATTTTAGACAATTGATTTGTTTCCAGAAAGCAATGACTATTTTGTGTTCCATAAACTTGTTCTCTCTTGCCACAAGAATTAACTTTTCTGTATACCCTTGGGAGAACTGCAGAAGAAAAAACAATGCAGGGAAAAAGATATTATTTAGAGGAACTTTGGTAATATTTCAGACTTCTCTGGATGCTGCTTTTTCTTCTGCTGTCACTCTCTCTCACTTTCTTGCTTTAGAGGCTACATTTTAACTATGAATTTGCATGATTTTCAAAGTGATCCTTGCCCATATAAAGACTTTATGTACTTGTGCTACACTGCCACTGTATAAATACATTGAGAAGATTAAATGAAACCTATGCTATATATGTGTTTCAATTCTAGAGGGCATTTCACAAAAAGCTAATTAAAATTTTAAGTCCAAAAATTACCTTGAGCTTGTATTTCATATTGAAAAAACAAACAAACATAAAAAAAAAGTTTGTGGAATCTCTCAAGTCACAAAATATTTTAGAGAAAGATTCAGAAATAAACCTCAAATTCCGTGGTTCTTAGTTTCTGTCTGCCTGCTTCTCTTCTTTTAGCCATTTTTTCATCTCCTTTCAGCTGTTCTTGACAGCTAACAAAAGCGGTAAGCTTTCAGGCATCTTTGAACTTCAAAGATATTCAGCTACAAGTAATTTTCTTCAAGTTCATCCTCCAAAGTCCAGTGACCCAAAAATAGGCTATTACATTGATATTTCTTCTAGGTCCCACCTGATGATGTGGGAGAGAAGACTGCTGAAGGTCAGGCCTATAAATATCATGTTAACTATTTCTGCCCAAATAAAATGTGTTTAATGATTTTAAACCAAGATTAGTTGCAAAAGTTCAATAAAAACATAAATGAATACCAGACTGAAAAAAACCTTACTGCATAAACCCATCTGAAGTACAGTACAGAAGAATGCTGACACATACACACGACTTCTCAGATATTTTTCCTCTCTATGATGATGTTTTACAGAAGTTAATGTTGTCAGGAAAGACCGATATACTAAGTGGAAGACTGGGCTTGTAAAAAAATTATATCTGTCAAGCATAAAAACCACTATCAGACAGGAAAGATACCAGTTCAGCTTCTCTTCAGTGTGATCATGAAATAAAAAAGGCCATTAGGTGTGTGAAACACTGCAAATAAAACATCAGTGAGACCTGACATATTCTTTGCTACTAATAAGGAAAACCAAAGCTAAGGGGATCTACTTGTTTTAAAGAGGTAGATTTTAGCATTTACTTCAAAGCAGCTTTTGTTTACACTTCAAAGATTTGAAATAAAACCAAATGCTAAGGAAAGAAGGTGCTTCTTTTACTCCTTTTTCCACACATAGAGTGGAGAACAAAAGTTTGCATGTCATATATCAGAAAATGAGAATGTAAAGATGGTTTGCAGTTCATTTCTGTTCAAAGCACTTCACAAAGCAATGGATCTGAAAAAACTCTTATAGGTCCCTCCACAAAAAGAATAATTATTTGGAACTGTTACTTAAAGGCAATGCAGAAAGCCTTGCCTGATGTACTATCAGGCACAGCTTAAATACTTTTCCATCTCCCAATATAGTGAGACATTTAAATTTCAAGGTAGTGTACTTTGCATATTTTATTTGAACATCCTGTTCACAAATAATATTAAATTTTCAGAACTTTATTAAATGAATTGATAAAAACTTGCATGAAAATGAAAATGTTTCTTCTAAACCAAGGAAGCTTTTTTTAATTTTTTTTTTTTTTAATTACAATTATGTTGGGAAGAAGGCTTGTATGGAAAGTATATCCTGGTTATGAAAGCTTTTTTCTTTTGCTTCTGGCTACTGCTTCTTACCAGTATCCTTGTTTCCAAGCTTTGATTATCTCCTAAACAACACAAATTCTACCTATTTTCTTAAAGCTGTCCATTTCACAAGCTAAAAAAACAATAAACAAGGAACATCTTCCTTTTCCCACCACTTAATGAGCTTATTGGTGGAAATCAGATTTCCAATACAAATTTACTCACTTATTTAGTCACTAATTTCATTGGGTAAGAGATGCTTGAAAGTTGAAATACAATATTTGTCTCAGGTTGTCTTAAAAAGTTGTGGAACTACAATGTGCTCAATACATAGGAAATTTCTGGTATTTTTTCACAAAGTTAATTTATTAACCCAAAGACTTTCAGTATTTTCCCATGAAAATCTGTTTGTCAGATAATTTTTGATACTTCAGTTTCTTATCCTAATGCCACTTTCCCTGAATTTATGAGAATACTAAAGAGGTAAACTAATATTACTGAATATTGAGGCTATGAATAACAAGATGAATGAGCCAGTTAGAATGTTCCACATATCTCTAATTTCAAACCACCAGATGAAATTTGCCACTTCCAACCTTACAGTGGTAGCTGGCATTCTGTTCAATCATCATAAATTTGTTTAAGTATTTAAATAAAGACAGAAGAACCACTTAGAGATTTTTGACAGAGTAGCAAATTACACAGGTATGTTAAATGCACCACTGTGCTGGTGCAAGGCATTCCCATGGGAACTGGGGGAAGAGCAGGAAGAGCAAGATCAGGGACATTTTCTCCAGTGTAAACAAGGATATATATCAACTGAGCCACACCATGAAACTGTATGCTAAAAACCTACCTACCTGCCAATAAATGTAGATGAACAATAAAATTAAGCACACTAGTTATTTTTCACTGATTTTTCACTTTTACTATAAACTAAATGTTGGATTTTTTTTTTTTTTTCAGGTAATTTCCTTTGCCTAAGGGCACTCTATAGTTAACCCATGGAGGTATTTTGCAGAAAGCTAAAAGCTGTAGTCTGCTCACACTCTGAACCAGCAGGAAGCTTTTTAGTAACACACAATGCCACACTGAGCACAACCTAATTGAAAGATGCATAAAGCAGTTTGGACTCTACTTGTGAAATGAGAATGTGATGCTGCCAGTGCATAAGATGGGCACAATGAACTAATGCCTTCAGTCTCCTGTGGGCAGAGTGTTCTCACCCATCTAGTTAGTGAATGCTCTAAATTCAGCCCTGAATTTACCATACCTTAATTTTTCTGGGCAGGTGTGCCCCAATACAAGCAATCAACTTCTTATGTGTTCCGCTTTGAGGTTATCAAGGGAACTAGATAGAATCAAAGAATCTGTAAATTTCCCCCAAGTAAGAGCAAGCCAAGTGTAAATGAGACAGATAAACACTTACTATATACTTTAGGCTTTAGCTTAGACTCATGGTCTCATATGTAAAGAGAAATTTCCATACAAAAGAATAAAAGAAAAAAATACAGTATAAAGAGCAAAAAGCAGAAGAAGGAAGTCATGGTGAAGATTAAGGTAAAAAGGATGAAGATGGGAAAGAGGGATTTGCTTTATTCAACAAATGCACTTTGTTTTCTGACATGCAATTTTGCTTGCTAATATTGGACAGTTTAACTGTAATATACTTCACTGTTTATCTTACACATGGATTTCATGAGATAATTTTAAGCCAAGGATGCAATCTGCTGTGTTTCCTACCTCATTCAGGAAATGACCATCCAGTAAAATCACTGTGGAGATGCTTATCATTCCCGTTAAAGGTAACTCTATCAATATGGTTATTGAACTCACAAACCCTTGAATTCACAAACCCTTTTTGTTAGCTCCATCACCTTTTGCAGGTGGTGGTGTTTATCCAATTTAGGTGAATGGCTATTTTTGTCTACCAGTAAAAGGTAAGTTGTGAAATTAAAAGAAGATCATTTAAGTAATGGTTAACTCTGAAATCTCCTCCAGCATAAACTTAATCCAATTAACAAAATCACATCTGGAATTTTAGGAAACATAAAGCCAATCCTGAGACAGTGGGTCTATATCTAGCATGAATGAGGACTTATTCAATTTCACAATGTTTTCTGTAAGAAACGAAAATGACTGAAGTAGTTTCACTAAAATATTCACCTGTTTTCCTAAAGGGCTCAGAAAATCTGAGAGAAGCTCTGGCTTTGCTATTAAATATTCTGGTACTATTGGGGCACTGTCAGCACTAGGAGGTAGCAGAGCAGAGCAACATGTCCATGACTCTCTGAGGCAACAGGAAGATATTTTCCAGTAACATACTTGTCTCTTCATCATCCTTTACACAGGTACACACTGCAACCTGCCCCAATGTCTCTGCTGTATTTGTGCATTCAGTGAGGTAATATACTTCCTGCTCTATATATACTTCTGCCACTTTATTTCCTCTGTTCAAAGATCCAAGAGGTGTTACGTCAAAAGTGTGTCTTTTACTGCCCATAAACATCACTTTATTATTAGTACAGCTGCCTTCATTGGACCTGTCTTTACAATTACAAACAAAAGACTTGATTTAGCACATACTAGACTTCCTTACTGCCGATCTGGGAAAGCTCCACATGTGCTAGCAGCTTGCTTCCCTTGGATTATGGTCCCAGGGCTCTAAAAGTCTTTAAACATAAATAAAGTTAAAAGATGCTCAGAAAATACAGATTTGCAGACCTAGCAATCTGAAGTTTCTGAAAAACCAAAAGAATGTGAAGACTCTGGAAATGGGATCTCCTTTTGCCAAAGTAAAACAATGATACTATTTTCTACTTCTACACCTTCCACTCCAAGACACTTGACGATCTTTCATCACTTACCAAGAGAACACACCTATTAATGACTATTAATAACACACTACTTTCCACAAACAATAAAACAGAGATTAAATGATATTTTTAGAAACAAAAAGATCTCTTGTTCTAAGTCTGCTTCCAAGACCTGACTGTTTGAGTGAGATTTTTACTGACTCATAATAAATGATGAAATAATATAAAATTTTATTATTTGAGGAGAATAGGAGTTAGATTGAGTAAGATTACACCAACCAAGAATATTTCAGGCAACTTACGTTTGAATTTCTGGTACATGTGACTTTTAAGGTGCATTCATTACGTAATGTGTCACACCCTACATTGGGTAATGGAGTCAATATTTTTTTTTCTCAAATTAAACAGTTTTGTGAACTACTGAAATGCCTGAACAATTAAATTATTTCAAATACAAAATTTGAAAGTGGTGATACAATACTAATTGAAGTCTTTTTAACTCAACTCTGCAATGAAGAAAGTTTATTAAACCTTCATACTAGTCAATATGGCATGCAAATACTGACAGTAAGGACTATTAAAACAGTCAAAGAAGTTTTATGGGATTCATCTTTACAGCTACCCACTTGAAAAATCAAGAATAAGGTAATTATGTAAATTTTTTATGATAATTAATCCTCAAATTGTATATTCAATAATTCAAACTTTCTGCTCATAGCAATATTGTACCAGTACACATCATAATTCACTTCCACAATGTGATGTCAAATGCCTCTAGCTATATTAAATACGTAAATTAAGAAAAATAAGTAAATAAGTAATTTCAAATTCATAAATTCACTCCTAAAATATCATTACCATGAAACAAAAAAATAAGAGTTTTAGCTAAAGCTAAGCACATTCATACTTCTTTTTAGGCAAGATCTTCCTACACACAAGCAACAACTCTGAGGAAATGAAAGCTTTTTGGCAACAATGACACACTCCTCTTGAGAAGAAGAAGTTATCACCTTTATTGTGAACTTATAAGATTACAAAAACTTATTCAGACTGGGTGCAGAAAGAAATCCTTTCCCCATTTGAGACAATAGAGAAGATTTAAAACACAAAGAGAAAACAGTGAAACAGTACTAATAATTAAGGCCCAATATTAAAATAACTTCCTTTCTGTGCTCTGTGTCTTGAAATGCTGAAGTTAACAAGCTTTCCTTTTGGCAAGGTCTTTATGAAAAGAATGAGATAACCTATGGTTAATGGTTTTAGCAAGAATAAATAAAATGAAGACAAGACTATACTATGAAAGCAAGCTTGAACAGATAGAAAAAAGTTGCCAAATATGCTGAATGGCTAAAAACTGGCTTTTGTAAAATGAACCAATTTATTCTTTATTATATAATTAGAAATTAGTGCTTTATTTTAAAATTTAAAATATATAATTCAATAAATGCACAAATTATTTTATTATATTATTAATATTTTTTATTTTATTAGGTAAGTTATTGAATCTATTGGAACTATATCCTTTATTTGTCACAGCTGTAGTGCTGGGGGGCAGTAACTTAAATCTTGAAATAAACCACTGCATGGTATATTGTTGATGATCTGTAGTATAATGGAGTCCTAGGACAACTACAACAACACACTGTTCTTCTGTTCCTTTACTCTCTCGCCTTAGGAGTTTGAGAAGTGCAACATTTGAAAATCAGAATTTCAGAAGCAACATTTTAAAGGGGATTCAGAGTTCCTCGCTGTGGATTTCCATTTGTCTCATAGAAATCTTGTATTATGATTTTGTTTGAAGTAGAATAAATGTCCTTTAAGTGCTTTGGATACTTTAAACTAGACCTTCCATACGTCCACATCTACATATACTGGAAATCACTGTTGCTTTCATATGTGTTTTGTGATTTTCCATTCTCTCCAAAGTGTCATATTTTGAGTAAATATTCAAATAAAGAAAGGTTCTGAAAGCTTAGTTTGTAAAAGGTCCTTTTTTTCTCCTCTAACTCTTTGCATGAAAAATTCTTTCCATATATGGAATCTGGGGGGTTTTTTTGGTCGCTAAATCCTAGGCTTCTCGGAATTTAAAAAAAAGAGCATATTTGCCTATAATTTGCAGAGTTGCACAGATTTAGTTTGTATCCACTCAAATACACTAACGTTCTACATGCCTCTCAAATATTGATTCATAACACTCATGTTTACATGATTCTCTCTCCTACAAAAATTACAAACAAGTGAGGCAAGTTTTATTTTGGCAGATGTGGAAAGTTCATGGGTAGGAAATTTGAAATAAAACCAGGAGAAAGAGTTAGGTAAAACATAAAAGTGACCATGTAAGTCTCAGGTTGATACAAAAGTAATTCCCATAGAAATTATGAGTAGCTGGAGACAAAAACTTTGAGAAACCTTGGATTGAAAAGAAACAGCAAGACACAGATCAACTGTGGAGATTATGAACAATGGGAAAAGAGTGGCACTATCACTGCTCTTTGCACCTAACTTCAGTGACTGCTGTGCAATCACTATCACAATCCAAAACTGGAGCTGGGAACTTCTTGAAGCCACAGCTTCTGCTCTTGTTACAAGGTCTTATTTATGTCTCTTCTAAAACAGTACTGAAATCTTAGTCCTTGTTAATAAGATTCTTTACTGTTATCAAGGTTGAAATTCAATTTGCTAGACAATTTGTTTCCATTCACTGTCATCAATGTTAGGTCACTGTAGACTGAATGCTGCGATCGACTTCATTATAAGTTAGGAATTCACATGCAAACATCCCATGCACCAGCCCAAAACTGGACCCTTTTCAATCTGATATTTGATACTAATTCACTGATGGAGTGTAATTTTTTCATTTTATATGTAAATAACTTGCTTTTCTTCCTCACTAGAAAGCACTGAGTTATTTATGTTAATGTATCCTTTCATCCTTTTTCTTTTTTCAGAGTGGCACTTTCTTCCAAACTTGGAACATCTCACAGCAAGCAGAGAAAGCAACATCTTTTTCACACAGCATGATATTAGAATATTTGGCTAAAGGCCCTAAAATATTAAAAAGAAACAAATAAACAAATAAAAAATCTCATTCATGATCCTTGTGTTTACTTGTTATGCTCAATTTGCTCTTTCATGCTCTTTCATGCAAAGGAAATTTTGATGGCTTGGTGTTTAATAAGGAAAGGGATGTTTTTCTCCATATATGTTCAATGATTTCTACAGGAAAAAAACATGAAGCTATGGCTGAGGGAGGTTTTCTTATTAACTGCCATGCTTCTCAGAACCTCGCATTCTGTATGCTGTGGAACATTTACTGGGGTACTGCAAAGTGTAAGTTTTAACCAAGCAACATATTCTTTTACTGAACAGAGCGATTTTAAGCTTATTCAGTGACACTGTTTGAAATTTCAAAGTTACCTTGAATTTTTTTGAAATATCTTTTTCAGTACCTTACCTCTTCCCAGATAAAGCAAAATTAGGAAGTTATAAATTTTGTAAATAACTCTTTCCTATTACGTGTATTAAATAAAATAATGTGCAGCATAAAAGTGATTGGTATGATGTTTGATATATGCAGAATAATACACTACTTAAGTTCATAATTTTGAAAATTTAGCAATCTAACTAATGTACTATGTCATTTGTTGGCTGGTATTAGGATTTTGAAACACATAACATAGAAAAACAAATGTAAGAAATATGAATAAAAATCTTTATTTCACTGCATTGGTTGTGAAATGATGGTTTCACTGTGTGAAAGGCTGGTTGTCTTGCTACTACCCCTGATACTTTCCATCTTGGCTGTACAGGTTTTTCTCACATATCTAATAGCACAAAAGAACTGCGTTCTAACTAAAACCCTGTGGAATTAATTCTCCAAGTACTGATAGATTCATAGAATGATTTGGGTTGAAATAGATCTTAAAGATCATCCAGTTCCAAACCTATCATCGGCAGGAAATCTTCCACCAGGCCAGGTTGCTCAAATACCTTGGATTTTAGTAGAAACATAATGTTGTTTAATATTACTGTTCTCTCCTGTTAACACTTCTGTCATTAAAAAAACTCTAATTATCTTTAAAAGCAATTTTCTTTTAAAATCATTTAACTGTAACCCTTTCTGTAGCACACCAATAACTCTTCCTCTTTTGATACTTGAAATTATGCTACTAATCAATAATTTCCACATTATTTGCCCTTCATTATAAGACAAATAGTTTTCATAATTTCATCTATTAGATATTGGGCAATCATCCTCCCTTTAGTGAAAAAGGGCACCATTTCAAAAAGGTATATAAATGTTTCATTCATTTCACAAAGGAGTATCTATAATTTTCTCACATATGGCAGCCTAAATGCAAATAAAACCCCTGTATTTTTAATAGTAAATTTTAATCAGTTTTGTGATGGAAAATTTATAAACTATGAGACAAAGGATGTCTATCCTCTTTACCTTGAATCTGGGAACACATGGTCACTGCACAGTTCTCTTGGGAATCCCTACTTCATTACTTCATCCCCATGAACAAAACAATGATCTTGTCTCCTTTTGGCTTCTGAACAACATTCTCTCAAAACACCAAACTGTTAGAAATTTTAACTATAGTAAAGGATGATGATTAATGAGGCAGACAAGGGGATAGAGTGCACTCTCAGGAAATTTGCAGATGACAGCAAACTGAGTGCTGTTGTTTACACATCTGAAGGACGTAATGTCATCAAGAACAATCAGAATCTTGGGAAGGTTAATAAGCCCAAGCGCAAGCTGCTGCACCTGGGATGGGGCAGCCCTGATATCAATCCAGGTTGGGGGATGAATAATTGAGAGCAGCCCTGCCAAGAAGGGCTTGGGGGATGATGGTTGATGAGAGGCTGAACATGCCCTAGCAGTGTGTTCCCACAGCCCAGAAAGCAAATGGTATCCTGGGCTGTATCCAAAAGCAGCGTGGGCAGCAGGGCAAGGGAGGGGAACCTGGCCATCTACTCAGCTCAGGTAAGACCCCACTTGAAGCACTGTCTCCAGCTCTGGAAGGATATGGAACTGTTGGAGTGAGCCCAAAGGAGGGCCACCAAGATGATCAAAGGGATGGAGCACCTGTCATATGAGGAAAAGCTGAGAGAAATTTGGTTTATTCAGACTGGAGGTTTAGAGGTAGCCTTTCGGATCTGAATGGAGCCTACAAGGAAAATGGAGAGAAACTGTTTACAAGGGCATGTAGTGACAGGACAAAACAGAATGGTGTCAAACTGGGATTAGATGTAGATTAGATAGTAGGAAGAAAATGTTTATTGTGCACTGGAACAGATTGCCCAGAGAATTTGTGGATGTCATATATCTTCAGTGGTACGTGATGACCTGATGTCCTACTGGAGCCTCTCCTGGTGGACACTTCCTCTTGCCCTGTTGCTGGTTGCCTTCGAGAAGAGGCCAATCCCCACATGCCCACAGCCTCCTCTCAGGCAGCTGGACCACGTTCCAGCCCTTCTGTCCCCAGTTCCTCTCATTAACTGAGGTATTATCTCAAATACTTCAAAACAAGAAATTAGGGAGATTTTTGGTAAATATTGTTATGTAATTTACATTAAAATTCATCACAATTTTGTTATTTATGACTTTAATATGCATATTCTACTTCAGAAGCCAAGAGAAACCCATCTTAGCAACTAAGAAAAACGGGCATTTTAATATTGGCATCTGCTATTTTCATTTTGTTTTGCCATTTTGCTTTTGTTTCATTGTTCTGGTCACACTAAACTCTCAAGAAAAACACAAAAAACTCCAGCATTGCATATGACTGTGTGTTGGGGGTTTAGGAGATAAAAGATTATATTTTAAATTATCTTTTTTTCTGAGACACAGAGACATATAAATGAGGTTTGTAGACAGAAGAGAACTTTTAAAGAGTGCTATTCCCTGCCTGGTTTGTATTTGGATTATTATCAAAATTCCTGTTCAAATTTTTTTTATGATCAGAGTCAGTCTTATTATATGGAATTCAGTTCGCCACTGGCCAGTTAGCATTCTTAATAAATTCATCGAGTTGAGATGAGAAAAAATTTTTCACTCAAATTTTTCACTCAAATGCAAGTATGAGCATAGGAATAATCTGGGATGCCAGCAGGACTATACTTTAGACTGAAGTAAGTGGGAAAAACATAACTGTCAAAATCCAAGGTCCCTAATAATATCAGCAGACGCTCTTGCGAACACGAAACAGTATTAAAACTGAGGAAAGTCTCCAAGTAATATTGGAAACTGCAAGATTATGAGAACACTTGTCTACAAAATTTGTTTTACAAGAGGAATTGATTGTGTGCGACTGGATGACAGGTGAGAGGATGCTGAACTTCCACTGCAGAAATTCAGAAATAAGGGACTGCAGAATTCCCTTGAAATTCTTGAACATTTGTGATGTTGTATCTGTCCCATGATCACTACATCCCTGTCCAGCACAGAGTGATCCACAACCAGACTGTGATCAGACTCTCAATAATCACAAGGCTCAGTTAAGGCAAGCAGGTAACTACCAGAAGACAGTAAGAGAACATGATTCACAGATTAACCTAATTAAATGCATCAGTAATATGACTACTACATTTTATAAAGGATTTTTTGGCCTTTGTAATTTAACATATAAAATATGTTTTTCCTCTCTAAAACAAAGCTTCAAAAATTCTTCATAGCACACAGGTTATGTACTAATTAAAAAGATATCTACCACAGTCACATGGAAATTACAGAAAACCAGACAATAAGGATGTACAGCAAAAAATCAAAAGGGGCAGATTTTGAAAACTGGAGTTTCTTTCTCATTGTGGAGTCCAGTTTAAAATTTTGTAATGGCTGCAATTTAATATTAGTTTGCTGTCAGAATATAAACAAAGTCAAGTGACTGATGTCTGACCAAGGACAGTTGCAATAATTATTGTCTACACAGTATTTAAGAATGCTGATCAGCAGGGCTTCCATACATAATCAGGTCAATTCAACTTCTATTATTTAAAATAAAACAGACTTACCTTTTTCAACATAACTGAAGATGCAGAAATACTAATATAGAACTTCTTAATGTGCTCTATATGTGTAATATATGCTTAGATGGCAGAAAAAAAAGGACAGAAATTGTCCTCACTTTCAAAAATTAATGAATTTAAGAATAAAAAATTCCCTATATAACCAGTAATTGAGTTAATGTTATCATCTGTTTATTTGGAGAGTTGTCTATTTTGGAACCATATCCCAGCTGTCATCTTCTAAATCCTTACTTGTAATACTTTTGATAGTGCAGTACTCATCAAACCACCACTGACACTTATACAGGTTAGGTCCAAAAGTATGGAAGAAGCAAAGAAGGAATACCTATATGTTTTTGGAAGGTGTACTATGGCCAGTTTCAGATGAAAAAAAGAGATCTACCTCCAAGAAGACAAAGAAATTCAGCACAGCTACATTTTCACTTTTTCACTATTGTGAGTCTCACATGTATCTTATCATGTTGACTTAAACCACTACACTAAAAAAAAAGCTTTAAATAACTGATGAATGATATTACGGTATACGTTCATGGACTGCTTTGCCTTCTTAAATGAATCTAATTTTTTCCTCCAAGAAATAATAGTTCCTTAAATGTGAAATAGCTTTTCAGGTGGGAGTTCCATGGTCTTGGAGGGGAAAACAAAATTCTTTTCTAGTTGGTCGTCATTTAGTAACAATCTGAAACAATGATTAGGTAATTATTAGGTAATTAATATGTCCTATAATAATTGGCAAATAATTGGATTGCTAGTAAGAGTCCCTCTTATTTGGCTTTATGTTTAATACAAATTTTTAAAAATCTTTTTGGCATGTAGGCTTGCAAAAAAAAAATTATAAAGTTTGTGATTTTGAATTGGGAAGCTAAAATTTGGGCAATAGGTATTTTACCTTTTATCCACATTTGGAATAAAAAGCCCCAACAACACTCCAATCATGAGTTTGAACCTGCCAGTATTGTACACATAAATTATCTTTCCTTCCATTACATGCTCTTTTCATGTTGGCAGAAACTATTTGTCAGCATTTAGCTGATCAGGTCATTTCTGTCTTAAAAGCACTATGTAATGTATATTGAATCAAATTCCAGCCCTGTGCTACAAAAGTTTTCTTCTTCTTAACACATTAATAGGTGAAACCTAGGAAAAATCTGATTTAGAAGAAGGCCACAAAGATGATCAGAAGGTTGGAGCACCTCTCCTATGAAAACAGTCTGAGAGAGCTGGGGTTGTTCATCCTGGAGAAGGCTTTGGGCAGACCTCAATGTGGCCTCCAGTACTTCAAGGGAAGGAGGAAAAGGACTTATAAAAAGGAGCAAGAGGGACTTTTTATACAGAAAAGAGTGACAAGACAAGGTGCAATGGTTTTAAACTGAAAGAAGGGAGCTCTAGATTAGATATTAGAAAATTAGATGTTAAATTCTTTCCTCAAGAGGGTTTTGAGAGACTGGAACATGTTGTCCGGGGAGGCTGCGTGTGCACTACTCCTTGTAGTATTCAAGTTCTGTTTGGATGGGGCTTTGAACAACCTGGCATTGTGGAAGATGTGCCTGCCCATTGCAGGGGCTTGGAACTAGATGATCTTTAATGTTTCTTCCAACCAAAGCTATTCTGTATTTTATTCTGTGATCCTATGATTAACATAAAAAAGGGAACAGTAGCCATTGATTGGTATGTCTACTGGCAAGAACTCAGTAATAATTGTGTAATATACAATCATAGCTTTCCTTTTCCTACAGATATATGAAATACCAGAATGTTCTGCTGAAATTATTCAATAATCTTGTTTTAAAAATTTGAACACTAGTCTATCACTTTGTGCTGTGTCCTAGGAAAGCTTCAGCTGGAAAAATGCTACTGTAGGAAACTATATTTTTCTTCACAGCCACCACCTCACACACACACAAAAGTCTTCTATTCTTTGTAGAAAATGATGTGCAATAAAAAAGGTTAAAAAAAAATTCCATTTGTGCTTTTCATGGGGAAAGAGAAAGAAATAAGAATTTTAAACTGCACAAAGCTCTTGCTGCTGCCGTGTCAGCAGTTCTGTAGAAAAGTCAATCACCCCATCATTGCTTCACTGTTCTCTTGACCCTGGAGAGATGGAAGACAGAAATGGTTTCTGAAGAAACAATCAAATAATAAGCAACAAGGAAACAGAACAAAAACAAACAAACAAAAAATTAAAATGTTGAATACATGATAAATCATGGTTTGTTAAGAGAAAAGAGGTTTAATAGCTAGAGAGAGCTCAGACTTTAAGTTTTACCTCTATGCTTGGATTATGATGTGCAGAATATACATATGGTTTATTGCTTGCTGGAGATTGGGAAAAGTGAATACTGTGAATAATGCATATTTAATTCTTATTATTGCTGCATGATTCAAGAAAGCAGAAGGAATATATTGCTGTTAAGCACATATTTTATATATTCTTGTCAGAGAACTTTTGGTAAGTTGTATTTTATTACGTTACATTAACAACTTCCATCATATGCATTACTGTTCCATTAAACCAAAACTCTTTATTTCAACTGATATGAATAACAACAAGCAGAAGCTATTATATTAATAGCTAGGCTGCAGTAAAATAAATAATGCTTAGAAGGCCTGAGAAACCATGAAGGCAAGTAGACATTTCAAAATCCCTTTCCAAAGAATATAGATTATGTATGTTTAAAATAACTGACAGATGTGCATACAGTAAAAAAATTCACAGCTGCATATTTATGTCTTCCTATTAGTACATATAATTTAATTAGCAGCTTTGCTGTGCAAGAAAAAACCAAATTGTTTGGAATCCATTTTTAAAAGTTTTTTAGGACTGTTTGAAAGATTAACTGAAAAACTTTTACCAGATTATATCTCACAGGTCTGCAACTAACTCTTAGGTAAACTAAGTATGCGATACTAGAAGAGTAACTTTTATTGACAGACATTGTAACAGAGAGATGACAGCATTTACCCGTATTTGACACATAAAAAAAGTTGTACCCTCATGGTATAAACTGAGATGAAGGTAATAGCACATGCAAAGTCTCAGTTCACCATGTTTATACAATTCATTGTTCTGTGTGTTAATATCCAACTTACACCCCACTCCACTTACACCCCACCTTTTAAGCAACAGAGGTTTCAATACAGGCTTTTCTGTTTATCCAATCCTGTTATGGTTTCCCTACACCTGCTTATGAAACCCCTATTCAGGAATTCTGCATATAGAAAAGAAATAAATTATAACATGACTTATGCTAAAATTAGTGAGCATTTTTCTATTTTCAGATGTGGAAAATAGATATTATAACCAGCCCCAAAATGAGTTTTGAAATCTATAAACTCTTAAGCTGTCTGTTTTGAATTCACTTGTCTGTGGCAGGTAGTGAATCTCTTGGCAATCAATAGGTCAATATTGTCAGTTCACATCTGCCTTTACACTGACCCTCTTCACAGCTGACCTGTGTCTTTGTGTCTTGTTGATACATTTCTCCTTTCCATTTAAAAATATAGCCATTTACTATTTTATATATGACAAAGAAAAAATGTAAAAATAAATATTTGCTATCTCCTGGAATACACTGTATTACTGAATACAACATTTACATAGGGAAATGATCCACAAGGAATACATCTGAATAATAACTTTTGTCTTAGTGCACCCCACTTTCATCTCTGCTTGATTCATACGAGTTCTACCTGCTGACAATTAACTACATATAGAAAATGAAAATTTCCTTGGAATATAAAATGCAAGCAAAAAATATATTTTGCAATTTTTCTCAGTTAAATTAGAACGTAGTTATATTTTGAAATCTTTCTCCATCAACCAATAAAGCTATCTTTTTGCTTTCATGTAAGTTTCTGTCAATAATGTAGAACTGAAATATATGTTTTTGTTCTAATACATGGTGAAATCAATTATCTAACTTCATGTTTTTTCTAAAGAATTAAGACTACATTATGCAACAAAGCATTATCTTAACAGGTGGAATTAGACTTAAAACTTCCTTTTTTATATATCGCAGAATCGTGGACACAGAATTCCAGGTGGGAAAGAACCTCAAGAATTTTCTGGTCCAACCTTTCTTGGCAGAAGCACAGTCTACCTAAAATGGCCCAGCACCCTGTCCAGGGAATCCACCATCTCCTGGGGAGATTATGCCAAGGGATGGTGTTTCTCAATGTGGAAAAATTTCTTTCTCTTTCCATTTGGAATCTACCCAGAAATTACTTGTACCCTATAACCCTAATTTTCCCATGGGATTCCTTATAAAAAAACAAAGCCTCTATCTTCTTTGTAGCCACCCTTTAAGTGCTAGAGCATGGTGACAAAATCTTCCCTTCTCTAGGCTGTACAAACGCAGTGCTCTTGGTGCTTCCTCACATGGCAACTTCCCAGTCATCTCTGTGGCCCTTCTCTGGACCCTCTCCAGCCTCTCCATGTCTTTTGGTATAGTGGGAGCAGAACTGAACACACTATTCCAGGTGACAAGCCCTGGGCAGAGTGGGACAATGACTCTGTTCAACTCGGCTGGTGATGCTGCTGTAGATGAGCCCAGCACCCTGCTGCCTTTCTTTGCAGGAGCAGCACACAGCTCACTCACATTGGGCTTCCTTCCCACCAGGACCCTCAGGTCCCCTTCCACAGACCTGCTTCCAAGAGGATAGATCCCAGCCTTTGCTGCACTCCTGGATGAAATATGTATATATAGATAGATATAAATATACACACTATATATATTATCTATGGTATGTAATTTTTTTGTTTGTTTGGTTTTTTTTTGTTTTTTTTTTTTGTTTTTTTGTTTTTTTTTGTTTTTTTTTTTTTTGTTCTGTGATCTTCACAATGATAAAAATAAAGCCACTGTAGCATGCTTTTAAGGACAATTTTGGGCCACACGTCTCAGAATTACACCAAATTTTGGAACGCTAGTTGGAATTTTTCTAGAAAAAGGAAGATGTAAAATAGCACTTTTTAGTACTTTATCTTCTGTTTACTCTATTCTTCCCATGAATATCTCAATCCTCAACATCTTTATAGCTTACAAAAGCCTTTCATTACTACCAGCTGTAATTTATCCCTTAATCCAGTATATGATTTAATAATGCACTAACCAAAGTTCATATACATGTAATCACTCCCTGTTTTGCTTTTCTTTCTGTACACCAATGGCCTAAGCTAATTTATTCATTTGCCTAATCATTTCAATATATTTTATAAGTGTTCCTATTTTCTTGGATTTTACAATCAATAAGTAGTGGAAGTATCCTGGTGCACATTTAGCATACTGAAAGGTCCTTCAGGCAGCACAATAAATGAGTTGAATGTACTATTCATTTTTACTCAGTTCTGCTGTAGCAGCTGAAAAAAAAAAAACTATACAAAATAAAGAGTGAGTATTAATTAATTGTTATAGTTTGTGATGGTGATACACAGCTATTTTTAAGGAAAAGCTCCAGATCTTGCATAATGGCTAAAGAAACACAATTACCCAAAATTTGTGGAATATTTTTATCTATGGAGAAAAAAGAAGTGCATGCCCTGAAGCAGAACTTCCAAGATGTTTTCTTGCATCTGCATGCTGTCAGCTAAAAGACCAAGACTATAATTTTCCAATATTTGCAAAAGGAATTGTCTTGAAATGTGTAAATGCAGAGGGGTACACCTGTGAATGCTCTTTGTGCAACAAAGTGTATGACATGGGATATGAGAAGCCAATAGAAACCTGTCATTCAAATTCTGCTATGCTAACCTCTACATGCTGCAAAACAACAAACGCTTTTTTCTTCATAATGCCATTTGTGAAGGTAAATTGATTGTGATCGACAAATACAAACAATGAGAAATAAATTATCTGCTTTATTGGTGCTCTTCCTTTAAAAAAATTTCTACTGAGATTAGTACAAAACAAGCAGGATTGTTAGATAATGCTAATAAAAGCATTTGACTAAAAAATAAGTATTTCTCCTTTATATTGGTGATACAAGTACTAAAGGCCAGTTGAGTACAGTATATGAAGACCACACACTGTGCATCTAAATCACTGGTAGCTCTGTACTACCTTCCAAAGTTTTCAAAACTTTTTGAACTGAGTAAACAATCAATCAGAATATTGTTCTTGTCAAAAATATCCAGTGATGATACCCACTAAAACGCAGAACAAATTGGTGATGCTCCTGCATTTGTTTCAGCACTATAGTATAAATCAGCAGCATATAAAAGAGTAATCAGACAACAGAACTGACAGCAGTGTTTTACAGTACTCAATAAATCTCGTGCCTGAACAGAAAATGACAGAGGGGCACTGAAAGCCCTGTTTGCTTTCTAGCTCTGCAGTGATCCAGCAAATGACTGAAGAACTTACAACAAGACACCAATGAAATTAATGCTTTAAAACCTGAAGTTGTGTAAAGCTTCAAGATCAGAAAGATTCCATAAGCCTCTTTATGACCTCAGTGGTATTTGGGCAGATAAAACACACCAGTTTCTGACCTTTAAAGAACCCTAACTGCTTAATAGAGACGAATTTCAATTTTGGCAATGTCAAACAATTTACAGCTGAACTCATCTCAGTAAGAGTTCTTTCAAAAACTGGTGACCATTGCCTTCAAGAAAGGAACTCTTGGCAAAACCTCGATTCCACCAGCAGAAAAATAAAAAAATATACTGAAACGTGGAATATTTCTGTGCTCAGTGCCTTCACCAAAAGTGACCATGGACTGTGTAAATTTTAAGTACAACTGATGTTACTGATACACAAACTAGGGCCATAAAAATCTGAAATTTGAATTAACATCTTTCTCTGGGAGATCTTGGAGCACTACTGTCTCCTTGGCTGGGAAAGAACCAAGGAAACACAATGTGTTCTAACATATCATCAGAACTTATACTGAGGAGTGAATAAGAAAGGTGAAGACACAGTCAGACAGAAAGAAGTTGGAAAAGTAAAAAAGTACCTTACCTCACTTTTAAATTCCCTTGCTGTGGTTGTCCATCGTAAATTGACAAAATATCAAAATCTTCCTCAAGGGCAAAAGTATGAAATGACAATTGTATCCTGTTACGCTCTCCTGTGATAATGATCCATGTGCAGTTGGCATAATTTGGATAACCATGAGGAAATCCAGGGCTTTCTATAGTACCATTTGGTCCCTGTACTAAACCTCCACAGTTCTGACCTGAAAAAGAAGAAAGGAAAATTTGCAATTGGTTTTCTTTTCCTTCACCCAGTATATATTCTTACATAAGTACCTATAAGTAAACTTACTTTTAATTTTTTTTTCTAGATTACAAACAGCACATAAAATTGCAGTTATACCATTCTTCCCTTTGGATTAAAAACCTTCATAGCTGGATTTTCTGAGACAAATAACACCATTTTTTTACGTAGGAAATCATTATTTAAAGTTCTGTAGTATTAACAACGTATGACGTATTCATTCAATGTGAAATTTCAGTATTAGCCTTAATGCCATAAATTCAGTTGACTGACAATTCTAATAGCAAGAGAGTGTTCAAAACTTCTTGGCAAATTACATTTTAAAAGCTTCCATAGAAGCACTGAAATATCAGAGTTTGTGATTTTTTTCTTCTTTAACATGAAGAGCAAAATCTAGGCACATTTAATATGCTTTGTGTTGCATCTAACATCAAGATCTCTATACTTAAAAAACAGAAACATTTCTGTGGTATAATATTTTTAGTTCCATGTGTGTTGTGCTAATAAAAGTGGGGGATTTTGTTTGGTCTTTTTGGTGGTTTGGTTGGTTGGATTTTTGTATTTGTTTCATTTTGTTTTGTTTTGCTTGGGGTTTAGTTGGTTTGGGTTGGTTGGGTTGGGGTTTTTTTTATTCTCAAAAAATAACACTAAGGGTTTACTCAGCAGGTTTTGTATCTGGTTTGAGCATCCTATAGACTTTGTGAGGGCATGTTAGCTCATTAATGGAAAGTCCTCAGCAAGAAACCTTGACTTAAAATGCGCACTGTTGCTTGTTTCCTACTTGATTTTGTTAATCCCCCACACAACAGTTGTACTGACTCTGAGCTGGAGAGAGGCATTAATGAAATATTTGAACTGAGAAAAATATAAGGGTATTTTGTGGACTGTACATTCTGTAGACTGTAATGCTTGGATTATTATACGAATTTTAATCACTTCAGAACAAGTATAATCCAATATTTTATTATTATACCTAGTCTGGAGATATATTTCTGTCTGCAATTTTGTTTTTAACTTCCCAGAAGTGGGTCTCTCAGACTGAATCTTTCAGAGAAGTGCTGTCAGATTCTTGTGGGAGGTTTCTAAATCTTAATAAAATGGATTTAATAAAAGGAATTGCTCCTAAAACTAAAGAACTTACAGGTAATCATTTTTTACTAAATTTCAAATATAATAACTTTAATGAAGAATTAAAAAGGCTGTGGGGATTCAGGAAAATAAAAATTTCTCTGGTATACCTATCATTTGATTCACTTTAATAAGACATCTTTATTATCCAATATTTGCAAAGAAGAGAATATTTTCTCTACACCATGAACTTAGCATGAATGTTTCAGTTATGTATTGTTCACAAAAAATTGTCAGCATTCTTGCAGACACTGGAAGATTCATTGTATCCTTCTTCCTACAAATACACAGGAAATGTCATACAAATGCCACAAACAATTTAAAATAATTCAATTACTACAAAACCGATATTCTGAAAACAGAAAAGGAAAAATCATAGTGGCAGCCCACCACCCTGTTACTCTAAGCAGCTACATCATATCTCCAACATCGCTGTGCTGCACAGCAGACTTCCTACCTCTTGGGTGTGAAAGGTTTGCATTGAAAAATGAATGCGTTTTAGCATTCATCTAAAATATGTAAAAGACAGAATCCCATTTTAGGAGCAGAAATTTGTAATCCTAGTGTATAAAGAATATAGCACACCATATGTAACTGCATACGTAAATGCAGTATCTTAACTACATTTCTGACATCTGTGGAGACAAACAAATTGTGTCCCTAATCTCTTTGGGAACCCTAGAGCTGGCTTAAAGTAAAAATTTATTGATCTTTATTTTTAAGCTTTAGTAACTTTATAGTTATTTGGTTATAAAGTTTATAACATAAACTTTATTAAATTTTGTTTTTAAACTCCATGTTGCTGAGGTAGCAAGTGAACCCTCACAGCCCCACATGGCCATAACTAAGTAGTGTCCTTACACAGATGTTTGCTACCTTACAACTTGCAGAAGTTGTTGTAACTACCAGTGATTGATCCCAGTTTTATTCCAAAAGGTGTTTTGTACTCCTATCTGTAGATACATGTTATCATGCATTATTATTCTGGAAAATAAACAGACTCTAATGAGGACTAAAACAGAAAATGTTTAGCCACTGTTTAACCTAAGCCTTCCTTACAACACAGAGTGCTTTTTTTACTCCACTTTGCTTTTATTCTCCTATACATATATTCCTCCAGTTCTGAAACTATACATACACAGGTTTTGAAACTGTTCATACACATATTTTCTATTCACTTTGTACCCAAGAAAACATGAGGCAAAGGAGAATCATAAGAAAAACAATTACTGTGAAATGCTATTTAGGATTGTTCCTAATTTTAAATGCATATATAAATGTATACTTATTTACTTAGTGTTCAGTAAAAAAAAACCAGTAAAAATCCTAGAAGAAACTTAATACACAGTTAACTCCCAGAAAACTCATTGTTGCACACACAAAATTTCAAGGAAGATTTTGCTTCTGAAGTAAGCAGTACTTGAAGAGGTTTTAAGAGCTTCGCAGAAAACACATCTTCTACTTCTGTCCCTGCCTACTTAAGACCCAAGTGTGTTAACAGAGCAGAATGTAGAAAAAAAATGCCAGCTGCTATCTGTATAATACCTCTTTTGTCAATATATCTAAGTCTAAAACCTTCAGAACTGTCAAATGTTACACCTCTTCAACGTGTAAATTCAGCAACAAACCACTTGAGAGAGATTCAGTTGGAGGATATACTTGGAGAACAGGAACATAGAGACTTAGGGTGGCAGGTAGCAGCAAATTAGACAGCAGTTGAACATACAATATCCCACAAGAGAAAATGAAGTTTCTGATTGCAGAGGCACCACAGTCAAATAAGATTACACTGATGAGATTAACTAAGAAATTTTTTTTCTTATGTGTATTTTAGAGAAGAAAGAGTCATCAAAGAAAAGAAAATAAACACATTAACAGGAAATGTTAAAAAGATATGAGCAGAGATTAAGTAGTTTTACAGGGCTGAATGTAGACTAAATATCACTGAATACAACCCAAAAAGGTCTACTCCTGCATTTCACTTTAGCTTTGGACTTTGTGTCAAATAACAAAATAAATACTGTCATTTTTCACAAGATGTGCAGTCACTGATTGAATAAAATATGAGTACACTGAATTATTTTATTACTAAAGGTGTATTAGACTGCCATTATCTGTATGATACCACATAAGTGTTTATATGAGTATAAACTATGCAGTTATTATTTTTCTGTTATACACTGTTTGTAAGAAGATATTTCTGGACAGCTATTTTTACCTTATGATATATAAAGTGTATTTTAAGAAAACTGATGCTCTTGGGTTGTAGTTGAAAAATATTTACAGTGACTACAGCTTTATTCTATTTTCCAGTTACTTTGCATATCCTGTACCAGTCCTATTGCACCTTCTCAGGCTCAGCATTTCCCAGTTGTGATCCCTAATGAGAGTTAATGAAAAAAACAAAACCCTACAATTTTGCCCTAAATACTGGTGTGAAATGTGGAATCCATGTAATTTTAATACTGTTTTGCTGTAAGATTTTGAGAAAACTTCACAAAATAAAAACTTAGAAAATACTCCTAAAAAATCTGATTTCATTTTCCTGGGCCTTTAGGTTTATTTATCACATACTCCCCCTATGCACACTTCCCACCCATTTTACCATATTCATTGACTTATTTTTGTTTGTCTGTTTCAAGTTTCAAATGCTTCTACAAAAAACATGCAAAAAGAAGCACTTCTCTTCTAGTAATTCATAAGATAGTCTGTGGAAGACAAATATATATGTATACATATACATATTTATATAATAATAGGAATTTTTGCAGGATACATGTATTTTGAACAAGAAAAAATGCAACAAAACTAGCTCTAGTAAAGTCAGTGATGCTAAAAATATTTTGATCAATCATGATAATGAAAATGAAGTCACGTTTATTCTTATGACTGTATCATCTTCCATTCTGCAGCTACAGAGGCTGAGAAGATATGTCTAGCAAGATTGCATCTTCCTCGTTCCTTGAAATAGTTTCTAATATTAATTTGTTGTGTTAATAAATTTAATAATTAATAACAGCTGTGCTCAGCCAGATCTAAGGCTCGTTCTGCTCAGTACCTTTTCTCCCACAGCAAGTCAAAGGAGGAAGGACTTTGACAAAAATCATCCCTCCCAATCATGAGCAGCATCTCAGGAATTTCTTAAAAGGAAAGAATTCCAGTTCCCTTGTCTTTCTGTCTAATAGTCCTTGATATTATAGTTCTTTTCCATGAGTTCATCTCTGAGTCCTCCTGTGAGCCTATACTAACTTCTAGGGTCATTGAGGTATTGTAGAGGGAACCCTAAAACACGAAAAATCCCTTTTTGTATTTATTCATAATATACCATCTGTAAGGTTCATTTGACCCCCCAGTAAGTTTATGCAAGAAAAGAGAACATACAGATGACCTTTATGTATGCTTTCTATGCCACTTAGCATCCCACTGACCTTTGTCATGTTCCAGCTTCTTTTATTTCCAAGTTCAAAATTTCCATTTCATATAGCTGTTCTTTGAACCTAAGAAATTTTATCACCTTTCTATGACCATTCTGATGCTGGGTTATACCCTGCTTGAGATAAGGATACCAAAACTTCTTGTTTTGGTATCATTATCACACAGTGATAATTTTAATTCCTTTCCCTCTTCCACTAATTTTGTATCTTCTTTTCTAAGGTAAGCAGTAGCTTGACATTTTTTAAGACTAAGATTTCTTTTCTCTGGAATTACAGTGAGACTAGAGCCTGTCATTTTAGATAGAAAAATGTGATTTATCAGATTTCCTACATTTATTACTATGTACATCACATTGCATTCATCTAATCTGAAATTTATGAACTATTCCAACACCCCCTTACTTGGTCACAAAAGGCTATTTTTTGTAATTCTTCACAATTGCTCCTTATTTTCATTAATTCATCACTTCCTATCATCTGAGAGTCACTTCATTGATTACCCATTTTTGCAGATCACTTATGAGTGCACTGAACACACATGCCAGCACAGATTTCTTTGGGATGCCATGGTGACTCCTTCCTTTGTAAAAATGCATCCATTTTCTCCAAAGACATAACTTTTATCCAACCTTTCAGCAATGTACAACTTTCTTATGCCTTATCTGATTTATGTCCTTTACAGCTGTTACTGGGGAGCTTTGTTCAATGTCTTTTGGAATTCTGATGACCTTTATCCACAATCAAACTGACTCATTCAGAGAACTCCAATAGGTTTGAAAAGCATATAATTTAAACTTTTTCTTCCATATGTCATATTTAATCATGTGTCAATTGATTTTCTCCTTAATAGAGTTCTCTAACAGAAATTTCAGATGTTCCAGATATTATACCTTAATGCCCCTGGTCCCTTTTAAATATGGACATCAAAGTCAAATTGAAGCTGGAGATTACTTTTTCTGTGCAGCAATTTTTTCCACCTAAATTGTCTCTTTTAAACTCTGGATAATACATGGTGCTTGTGACACTACTGTTTACTTTGTCTCTTTGTTCCATAACCTGCTCCATAACCAAATTTTCAACTTTCAAGAGAGGCATTGAGGAATTTTCCACTGAGAATATTTCAGGCATGGGAATTACAAAGCATATGTATTTTTTTGCTGTCTTCCTTTGTCTTGTCTTTATGTTGTTAGTATCTATTGGCCCAGCAAGAATCTCTTGCAGGATACTTGCCCCACCTGTGCTCAAAAGAGGAGTAATTTTAAGTTTTACATTGCTGGCCTGCAATGCTCTTGGACACTAATATTTTATTTCCAGAAAAATCTTCAGAGAGGGCCAAACAGCCCCTAAATCTTACCGAGATCTCACTGATACACCTGCTTTCACACACCTTACCTTGGAACTCGCACAGAACAGCACTGACCACTTTCTTTGGATATATAACAGCATGAGTCCCATCATCTCTCTCCTATTCTTTTTTGTGAGGCATTAATTATAGGAGTTGATGGTTAGAGCCTTCAATGATTTTAAATCCTCTCTCCTGCAAAGCAAATTCAGACACTCATCTCTCATGGCACCAGAGTACCTCATGCCTGTAATTTTGACTCCTTTAACTCAAATGTGCACAATTGCAGGACTTTGTTACTGCAGTGTTAGCCACAACTTAATGACTTTGAGCAGAAAAATGCATGACAGCAACAGTTTGATAAATATCACTTTTAACAAAAAGGATACAAAAGAAATGTTACTGATAGCACAAAGAAGTTCTATGTACACAGAACAAAAAAGATTTCCTGTTGAATTACAAGAGATAACTAGAGATTTAAATTGTTGCTGCTGGTGGAGAAGTAGAGAGCTGTTAGACATGAACAGGTGGTTTTCACACCTTGCTTCAACCATACATTTTCCTTTCTCTTGTGTTTTTATATTCTTTGTATTTTTTCCTCTTCTGACCTCTATGTAATCTGCCAGCACTTCCTACCCCTACTTAGACCTGCAGGCCCTGTAGCCTCTTCCATCAGTTAGTTGGCTGTGCTCTCCATTGGGCTTTCATCACTTCTTCCTCATTAGCACAACCTCAAGCCATCATCTGACTGTCCTACTACTCAGTAAAACTGCTATTTCCTAAATAATTTCAATCAAGAATGGAAATGTCAAATGGCCAGAGAGGCATAGGCACTAGTCTTTGAGGACTGTTTTAAATAGCATGTAGCTTTTTCAATTGTCCTTTAAAAATCCATAAAAAACCCTCACAATATCATTATGAGGCACTTTCCAGGAAGTTAGTCGAATTATAAAGTACTGTGATCCTTTTAATTTAGGCATCACTGAAGATTTATTCACAAGCAAGCCACCATCTTTATTGGGATACCTAGAGCATGCTCCACCACAGATATCCCACAGAAAGGGCACCTGCCCCACAACAGGGTCTGCTTGCTGTGCTTGCCGTCGCTTTCCAGCCTCAGGGAGAACAGGCACCACAACGCTTCAGTACTTCAGATAATTAAACATACTTGACAGTCCTAGCACAATGTGAAATGAGAACAGTGTAAATTTACTTATTATGTTTTTGCAGGACTCAGGCAAAAATAGGTAAGAGAATTAGTAAGATTTTTTTTTCAAAATTATTTGATCTGAAATAATTAATGTCTGGGGGCCAGTTACTGGGGAGACCTCAGTGAGTGACAGCCCGTGACAGCCCCACCCTGCCTGGCTGCTGTGCAGCACCAGGAGCCAGTGCAGGTGTGTGAGTGTGTGGGTGCTGGTGAACTGGACAGGTGTGGTGATAAGCAGGAGGCAGGGAACACAGGAAGGCTTCTTCAAGGACAAGAGCCTGGGCTGGGTGACTACTGCAGCCCAGGAAAATTGTAGTCAGCTCTGTGGGTGGGTGAGGGGAACTCAGGTGCCCTGGGCCAGAGACGGGAAATCAAGTGATGCTGCTGGTGCTGCCTGAGCTCATGTGAGTGTGTCTGACTCTGTTCATCCATGCAGTCAGCTGTGTGCATGTGTGCAGGCGTACGTGGTGTATTCTTGTGTTCTGTGAGCCTGCTGGGAAAAGCTGCTCAGCCTTGTCACTGCCTGCATCTGGGAAAGAAATGGGGCAGCCTCACCTCTGTTGGCTGCTGGATTCAACCCTTCCAAACACTATCAGATGCTTCTGAATCATTAAATATTCTGTAGCTTGGCACAAAGGGTAAAAATAGACGAAAAATTGCAGCTAAATTACAAAATTTAGATGGATTTCCTTTAAATACAGATCTATTTAAAACCTTGCAATTTTTGGCTGTGACCAGTCTAGGACCTTCATGGAGTCTTTCTCACATGAGATGTTTGAATGCATGTAAAAACCTTAAATTCTGATGCAGACATTCAAAAGGTGACTGGAACTTCATCAATCTATAAAACATTTTAAACTCAGACCTTCTAGCCGCAGGATATATATTCATTGATTGTGCTGAAGAAACAGAAAAGGTGGTGTTTTTAAAGTCTCAGATTAGAACTATGAGAGTCAGGAGCTAGCTTTTTGGACCATTTTATATGTATACTTAAGTCTTTGTTCAGAACTCAACTGAAATTAAATTGTCCTAAAGGTTAAAGATTAATATTACTATTCAGCAAGAAATTCCGAAACAATTCTGCCATAATGCTATGTACCAGAGCAAAACATCTTAATTACTTGTATAAATGTTTTTATTTTATTGAAGTTCTAAATGCTGAAATGTATATTATGCATAAACTGGATTATACTGCCATTACAAATTGAGAAAAAGATATTTCATCTTTTCTTTTCAATACTGGACTGGCCACAAAGGTCAATGGGGAAATAAAATGTGGGGCAATATTATCTCTACAGGAAGTACTTTTTTTTTCAAAAAAGCTTTTAATACTTAAAAAAAAATCCAGTGTATAACACTATCAACTCAGTGTCACCAGTTAGTAGAGGCAAAAAATAATAACACCTTGACAGTGCTTCCTTTTGACACAGCAGTAAGTTCTTAATCAAAAGCAGCTATAACATATGAAAATGGTTTATCCCTTTTCCATCAAAAATATGTTTTATCCCAGTGAAGAAAAGATCTTTTCATACTCTTTTTTCTATCTTTGAATTTTTTCCAATTTTTCATAAAGAATCACCAAAATTAAGGAAAGAAAGTGCATCAAAAAGAGGGGAAAGCAATGCAAAACCTATAACATATTTGAAATATGTAGAAGGCAGTGCTGAACTTACTCTCTTTTATTCTACAGAGAGTAAGATCCTATAGTTTAAAATTCTGAGCTAAAGGTAGATTTAGTACTCTTGAAAAAAAGATTATTCCTTATAGATGCAAACTCATTCTGCAAATGGAGATCACTGAGGACAGGTTGGATTTTATTTTTCTACTTTTCTAAGATAAAGTGAAATAAATTGAGGTTTTAGGTAAACATCACAATTACTGTTACAGTTGCTTAGCAACAGCTGGTAGAATTAGAGAGCATTGCACAGTTCAGGAAGGTAAAAGGAAACTGCTGTTTTCATTGTGAAATACTCAAACAATAAAAGAAACTCCTATGAGCTTCACTGGAACAGGAGCAACACAAGTGTAGGCAAACTACTCTGAGGATTTCTCTACTTCTCTGCTGCCAGACTCCTGGAACACACAGGATAATTATCTGTACCAAATCTGATCACTTCAGCATTGTCACTGACTTTCATTTTTTATAGATGCCTTTTATTGATGCCACTCTCCCAGACCACTTCACTGACAGCCTTGCTCACATGTCAGGATCTCAGAGCAGCTTTTCTCATTATAATCTTTGTCACAGGATGTGACATCTTGAGGCTGAAAATGTACCATAGTTCAAGCAGTTTGGTTTTAAACTACTACTAAAGGACTTATTGTCAAAAGGCCCCATTCTGAATACCAGGAAAAATCCATTTGCCTCATTGAAACTGCTCCATGAACATCATCTACATTGACTACTTTCTCTTCCCTGTAAGTTATTACTTTGTGAATCACTTCTGTTATCCACCAGGCTTTCCAGCATTTTTTCCATTGTCCACACAACCAGTACAGAAAAGGTTTCATATTTGTTTGTCTCTGTCATTTGAATTTATCCTTTCTTTGCATTTAAAACAGAATGGAGTCAACTGATATCAACTGAGAAGGACAAACACTATTTTCCAAATTAAATGGCTAAGTCATAATGAGGAAGAAGAATGAATGACAATAAATTTTTCAATAGTCATTAAGAAAGTTTCATTTTCAAAGATGGAAGATTTATTTTTAGAATTTAATTTAGAAAGATCAGATGACATCATATTAGGGCTTAATGTTAAAACCATAACTTTATTAATAAAAGGACATTTTGCAGAAAGAATTTTATCCATAAGATTAAAAATTATATTTTATGGCTCTATTGCAAGAAATCATGAAACATTCTTCTGGACATGTGCATTACTTCTATGTACACAATTGTTCTTCTGATTGAGATGTGAATTTTATATAAGGAAGAATATTTGCGCTATGCAATGCATATACAAGAAAGAGGAATGAAAAACTAACATTGTAACAGAACACAGTATTGCAGCATTAGCAAAGTTAAATATAATCAAAACATAGGTGAAGGGGCAACATATGCAGGCATAAAACAGAAATTTACACACACAAAATGTATACAATCTATGACTTTCATTAGCATCACCAAAATTGGAATGATGCAACAGACACACAGTCCCTCAAAATTATAAAATCAAAGTACAGCTGTGTGAGACATTCTTGAATGGAACTGAAATGATGTGTTCTAATAATCTTAATCACAGGAAATTTAGTACCTGATGTTTTGTATCTTACTGATATGTTTGCACAGTATTAAAGTAATTTCTTATTTTAATGGGGCAATGGGCTGGCATGAAGGGTGATGCAGCTGCTGTGCCTGAGTCATGATGTCAGTAGCTAAGATTTATTTGCAGCTATATTCACACTGGAATAGTTAACCACCCTCTTGCAGCATCAATAACACAACTGAATGAGGAAGGTCTATAGGTCTGATTTAGGATTGCTCCAAATCCTTTGGCCTTATCTGCATGAATTCAAAATGGTGCCAAAATGCTGCTAGTCTGATTTGGCGCCCCCAGCTCATACTGGAGTAAAGTGAGTAAGGAATAAGATATTTCTCTGTATCATTGCAAGATCTAGTTTTATCTCCCATAAGAAGCAGAATGGTTCAATGTAAGGTTTTCCACTGTGTACATCTCAAGCAATTATTCGTATTTGTAAAGAATAGCAAGTAATGTTGTGAACTGTAAGAAAAATCCAATCAGCATTAGCTTTAAGGTACAGATGATTAGAATAATATTTTATAATTAGTGTATATATAGTATGTCTATTTACTAATTAAACACCTTCAGTCCATGCAAATGATTCAGATATGCTACAGAAATAAAACCAGAAATCAAATAAATTAAGAGACCTAGATGATAATACAAACTGAAACTATAAAGATGCAAGAGGATGTTTATGATATTACATAATAAACATATAATAAGGTGACTTCACCTAACAGTGCAACACTGTGCAACTATATATCACAAAAGGTTTCTCATGGAATTAGGGTGGATGCTGTTTTTAAATACCAAATCGAAGAAAATCACCCAAATATTCAAATATTTACGAGGGGTAAATCGTATGAAATTGAAGAAACTGAACTTATTTCAGGTTTTTCATGTAGCCTGTGCCCCCACACACTGTGTCTACATCACAACACACAAGCACTATTTCAGGGACTAGTCCTGAACTCAATTTCTCAAAGGGATTTTTAATCCTTGATTAAGGCATAATTGAAATACACAGAAGAGATCTACTCTTTGCAATAATATTACAAGCAAAACCTTATTATGTTCATTTTATGTGAAATAATGTACTAAAGAGAAAAGCTGTCTGCATCACTGACTCATCCTCAGGAACCCATGTGACTGACAGGAAATGCAGAGCCAGAAGCAGCACAGCAAGCAGATGATATTCATGTTGGCACTGCTAAAGCTGGTTGTGCCAGGGTGGGTAAAATGTGGGCTGATCTGCCATGTCAGGGCTGTGTCTGTGGTGCAGAATTGCTCTCAGACCTGTGAGCTATTCTAATGTTCATAGTCACTGCTTCCACAAAACGACATGGAGTTTCTCTAGAATATTTTTAATTTACCACTCACAGGAGATATCCTTATGGTTCCACACATATTATAATGCAAACAATTTTCTAGACAAGGTAAAAATAAAACACTGTATGTCCTTTCTCTAGGCCTAAAATGATTTGCTTTGATATTTTTGATAATCAAGTGACCTTACTTAAAATAAAATAGTTGAGGTATGGGGGTGATGTAGGGTGCAAGGCATTGGTCCTGAGATCCTAGCTTTTCTGAACACTAGCACAGTTTATTTGACGATGGAAGTGTCCAAGGGTGTTATCATACACCCACTGAAGTCAATGCCAAGGAATCCACAGACTTCAGTGACAGAAGAATCTACTTTGTAAATACAGACTCTAATAATGTACATATCTGTCTTGCTTTCTCTTTCTTTCAGAGAAAAAAATCCAAATGAGAAGCTATTGGAATGGCTCAACAGAAGTGCACATGCCTTTGGGAGACTGCACATGGCCCTTGACAAGAGCAGGATAAGAACCTAAAATATTGGCTTTCATTTATGTTACATCAGACTGCATTAAGTCATGCCAAGTCATATCTCACCTGACAGGCACATTTCTGTTACAAAACTTAAAAAGACAGAGAAAACAGCAATGATTTGAAAACATGTTTGTGTTAACTGAGGTGAATATTCAATTAGCAGATACCATAAAACAAGCTCTAATTAGTTGGAAGACTTTTGTCCCTAAGAATAAAAAGCCTTTTCAACTCTATAATTTTTATACAAGCAACTATACATCATTAATTCAATGAGCACTGCAACAGTTACTAAACTACAGCTGTATGATTTACTCTTGAAATTCTGGAAGAGCTCACTTCTGTCATGCCCTTAGCCCACCTGACTCCGAGTTCACCCTTCTATCTACAACTTTCCATATTCAGGGAGGAACGTGATCATACGTATGTGAAAAACACTGAACATATGGCTCCTATGGTAGAAACTAAAATTAAATTGTCCACAATGGCGTGCAGGACAGAGAGCAAAATGTTGTGTGATGCTTCAGCTATATTATTGACTATTTAGATTGATTATTTGCTTTAGCTGCAACTATAAGAGCTGGAGGTATAGGTTGCAATGACAGAAAGAAGATGTGTAAGTCAAAGTATCGTCATGAGCTGCAGTCATCCAGTCCATACAAACAAGGTTCTTACAATTTCACATAAAAAACCTGAAGTATTAGTGTATTTTGAAAACAAGTTTAAGATTCACAGCGCTGTAAACAAAATCAGGTTATGAAATACCACACCTATAATAAATAAAATTATTACAAAATTAATCTAATATTGTTTGTGATTCTTATCATTTGACAGCTATTTTCCTGTTTACATTTATAAATTCTTTATTCTGTAGGCTTTATTCTGCAGACTTAAACAACTAGAGCCTGCAACCAGAACATCAAAGGTTACACATAAAAGTATTACCATATAGAATTACAGTACTTGAAGAACATGAGACCCCCCCCCCCACCCCACCCTCCCCACATTTCCCTCAATTTAGGCTATTCACAAAAAAAGAAATAAAAAATTCAACAAACAGGTTTATTATTAAATATCTTTAACTTATCTCAGTTATTTATCTCCTGCCCTCTTTAAGCCAACTGTCTTTGTGACACATTCTGCAGATTTTCAGTTGATACAAGCTGGCATGTCTTCACCAGCTACATCATATTGGATCAACTGTAACATTAGTTGAACTTCCCACTCATACAATGATTCTATCTCCTTCCTGCCTTCCTCTTTTCCATTTTCAAATGCTTCTTTGGCAATGACATTTTATTATTTACTCTCTAATCTGATCTTCTTAACAATACTCTATCAATTACTTTGCTATTTCTATGCTTCTGAGACAGACCTCTGTATACATGACTAGTAATCAAAGCAAGTGCAGGGAAGAGGACTGTTTACTGCATTTGTTAAATCTTTTTCCAGATATTTGGCTGTTCAGTTGCATGACGGACAGAATAGTTACTGAACTTAGCTGCAATTTCACTTGCTTTTGCTATATGAAGAGCTGCAGCAAGACTGTGAGACTGAGAAATTCTATTTTGGCACAGATACAGTAATGACATGTCCAAGACCATCTGAATTTTGCACACATAGAAATGTGTTCCAAGCTACCTCTTAGAATTCAGGAGAACCTTTGTGAAATAGCTGGACTGTTGGAGTAATTATTTCATAAAACCATGAGAGTTAAAAGTCAGCAGAATGCTTAAAACTATTAGAGGAAAAACCAGAACCACCATTAAACCCTGCTTAAGCTTACTGTCTAATCTGCTCTCTGTACAAAAGTTCAAACCCACTATCTTGTCATAAAAGGTGTAAATAAGAATTACAAGGTTGGTTAAAAGCAAGAAATAGGTTCTGCACAGACAGCCTAAATAGACTGATTTTTTTAGCTTGTGAAAGTGACTGCTGAGGGCAAAGGTGGGAGAGGTCTATCACATGACAGGGGTAAGAAAAAGTATTCTTTTGTCCTGTTTTTCATTTCTCTGTTTTCATTCCTCAAAATACTCCTTCTGGTGATAATTATAAATATAAATATTTCTATATATACTTATATAAATATATCACCAAAAGGAGATTTATTTTCACCTAGTGTTTAGATAAACAGTGAAACTCATTTTAACAAGAAAGCAGTTAGACTGTAGTAAAAGAAAAATTAGCTAAAGAAAAAGAAACAAAGAATAGAAAATAAAGATAATTTTAAAAAGAAATGCAAACCTATGGCTTAACAAGTCTCTCAGACACATAGACCTAGAAGCCTCTTTGAAAATATGCTTACATTCTTAGTTTTTCTAGATATCTGCTATTAGTCAGTGATATATATAATACACCAGACTCTGTACTTTGGTCAGCTCTACCAAGTGGGAGGTATCACTGAGGAAGGATAGACCTCCAATCATCAAACGTTGTCCATGTCAGACTGAATAACACCCAAGTAATAGTTTTATGGTTTAGCACTTTGGTTCACTTTTTCTTTGAAATGCTCTAAAAAGCTGCACATTATTAAGGAGAATATTATCCATTCTTAGCCTTTGCTTTTATTGCCTAAATATGCAAAATATTTACAGAGTTAACTACATTGGATCCCTTTTCTTTGTAAAACCTTTGCCTTTTATTGTTTTTTCCAAATAAAAAGTATTATTAATAGCCAGGCTGATCAATAGTTATAGTAACTGATCAATATCAATAGTGATAGTAGCTATTACTGAATTTCTTAAACTACACATTTATAATGAAGAGGACTTTCCAATTTGCCATGAAGCATTCATACCATGTGAGCTTTGGCAGGCTTAATATTAGCATAAAACATTTTTATTATTGTTTGTCTCAGTCGGAAGCAAGTGAAAGGAATACACATGGATTAGACTGCCACCATGAGACTATAATGAGCAATAATTTACGAGGAAGAAACAGTAGTTTGTAAGAGTATAACAGTTTGGTCCTTGATTTCCACAGACCCTGTTCACTAAACATCATCTATTAGTTTGTAATGCTATACCTAATTTGTGCTGAGTCCTCCAAAAATGTCAACTTGATGCATTTACAGACACTATGAGTTGTAGAACGACCTTGGAAATTTCTTTTGGGATGTTGGCACTTACATGAGAATGATATAATTTCTTTGCTGAACTAGCTAGACTACCAGCAAGTTACAGAAGGCCATAAAAAAAGTTTGGTTAAATACCACAGTGATTTTTCTGAAAGTCTTTCTCCACAAAGACAAAATATTTTATGAACAAGAGAGAAAAAACACACACATTTTTCTCATGAAAGAACAAAATTTCTGGTACTACAGGTCATCTCTTCAATCAGCCAATTAAGAAAGTTGGGAAATAATTCCATAATTGGCAACTTCACAGTGGGAAAATGCGTCTGAAAACTTGAAATGCTGGGTTTGCATGGTGGGAAGATATTCCTTGAAGCATAAACTTCCATGAGACCACTGTTTTCACATATAGCCTTCTTGAAAATATTTACCTTTCAAAATGGGTAGTGACTGAAATGATTGACAAAGTTCTTGAACAAAACTAATTTTGATCCTTAACAGACAGATTTTCCTTAAGCTGTACACAAGATGTGTGGTCAGAGCTGTGAAATCAAAGTATGTCCAAAGTAGAGACAGGAGCTCGCCTCTTACAAAGATAAAAATACTTGCACAGAACAGTAAACAAGATAGATGGTTGCAATTAACAAAATTGGGTGAATCACTAAAATAAGCAGGCAGGTGTTGGTAACATATTTCTGCAGATTTAGCTTATATATAAAGCTGACAGTCTGTTTCATTTGTAACAAAGCTGTTTTCATTTCAGACTGAAAATAAAGAAAACTTCAGTAAGTGCAGGGTTTCGACTTTTTTCGGATGGATTTATTTTTAATGTTTCAAGTAAGAAGGTCCTGATTTCCTCTCCGGAACAATGCTATGACCTTACTAACCTGATTTATGTATTTTTCTACTAACATAAAGTTGATTTTGGTCCTATTTAGCACTAAAACGAGTTGCAAATAAAAGCTTTTTACTATGAAATTCTATTCATGCAAATATTTTGATTTGAGTTCATACAGGATTCAAGGATAAATGCAGTGATGACATTTTTTGCATTGCACTTGCTGCTGATGCTCTTTATTTTGTTGAATTGCACCATTTCTTACAATAGCAGCATGACATGTTTTAAGGCTATTTTCTCCCAATTCTTCAATCAATATTAAAATTTAGTGTTTCTCTTGGGTGTGCTAATACAATAGCTATTTTTTTTTCCAGTTCTACTTCAGAAAAAAAAAATCAAAATTAGAGGAAAATAATATCTTTTCTGTCTTAAAATGAGTTTGGGAGATAGAGTCACTGTATGTCTCAGCTACCTGTATGAAAATATAGTTCAACTAGACACAGTTATGACAACGTATTTTGAGTCTGAATTCTAGTTTTAGAACAGACAACATCTCCATTGAGTCCTTCCTCAGGAAGCATGCTAAGACTCCATGTGGTTTCTGAGACTGAAGAGTGACTGTGTGTGCCTTATTCTCACACATTAATAGCACCTACACAAGCCCAGCTGTATGAGGCATCAGTGACTTCTCTGTGCTGCCTGCTTCCAGTTGCTTTCGACTGGAGCAAAGTATGGTATCATATAGAGGAAAAGGGGATGTTTTTCCAAAAATCACCATAGTGTGCATGAGTGCTACACAATCACACACACACTCTCACACTCATACCCTCCACTCACAGAATATGAAAAACTAAGAAAACACTGAACTAGAATAAGTGGGAGAAAGAACTGGATCCATAGGCAAAGGCTGTGACAATGTAGTAGAAAGGCAAAAGATTTGTTAGTTTTGGGGGGTCTGTTTTTAAAAGTCTGAAGAAAATCACAAATCTATGCCCTAATCCCATTTAAAAATACAACCAAAACTACATAAACATGGTGCTTCTTTAGTTATGCATGCTGACATTCTTTAGTTGTATGATCACATATCCACACTTTTTAAATTCTCTCCTTCACATCCAGTCTCCTTCCATTTCTTAATCACTTCTCTTACTTTGTAAACATTCTCCAGTTCAATGTCACTATTGCTCTCTCTTAAAAAAAAAAGTTTCTTCTTCTTCACACAAATAAGCTACTTAAAAGAATAGCAGGTAATAAAAAAAAAAATCTAGAACTTTTAGTTAGGTCTTGGCAATTTTGCTGATTTATTTTTTTCAAATTCTAATATTTACTATGATAAAAAATTTATACAAGTAGACTTACTACATTTGTCCTCTAAAGAGGGATTCAAATTTCCCGCACGAAGAGAAATCTGCCAGGAATGTAGCATTCACTAAATGTTATGGAAAAGTATGCAAAAAATTCTGCTCCCCTATAGAATTTAAGCAACTGCCTCAAAAACCATATGAGGTTTAGTTGACCAAAGCTTCTTGATTATACAGGCCTCATACTTTTCAAAATCTTGTGATAGTGGAAAACTATGGGATAATGATCCCTGTGACAACTAAACACAAGATAAAGTTCACAGAATGGTTTGGGCCAGAAATGATCGCCTAGTCCACCCCTCCTCTATAGGCAGGGACATGTTCTACTTGGTTGCTCAAAATCTCATCAAATCTTCAACACTTCTGGTGATGGGGCAGTCACAGCTTCTCTGGGAAACCTGTTCTACTGCCTCACCACTCTCATCATACAGAATTGCTTCCATTACATCCACCATCTTCCAATTTAAAACCATTAGCCCTTTTCCTGTCACCACAGGCTCTGGTGAAAAGTCTTTCTCCTTTTTAATAAGCCCACTTCAAGGAGGTTTAAAGCCACAATAAGTTCTCTCCAGAGCCTTCTCCAGGCTGAAGAACCCCAATCCTACTCAGCCTATCCTCATAGGAGATGTGCTCCATCCCTCGGATAATTTGGGTAGTCCTGCTCTGGACCTGCTCTGACAGGTCCATGTCATGTGCTGAGGACCCCACTGCTGGATGCAGCACTCTGGTGGGGTGTCATAAGGGCAGTATCACCTTCCTCAACCCGCTGGTCACTCTTCTTTTGCTTAGGAAATTGTTGGTTTTCTAAGCTGCAAGTACACATTGCCAGCTCAAGTCCAATTTTGCACTCATCAGTATCCTAAGTCCTGCTCTTTCATCACACAGTTGGAAGTCTTGCATTCAAGCCTATTTCCCAAACAATTTCTGAATTTTAGCTAATGAAAGAAAGTAGAAGGTCTGAGTTCCAGGATAAAATCTAGGCCTTTGCCCCACTAGCAGGCATTCAGTTGACTAAACCTGGAAACAAATCAGCAATATGTAAAATTTTTAGAATGCCTCACCTGGTATTGTAAGATAAAGTGCCTGTATTCCAAGGGAGAACAGTGTGGTACTCAGCTGTCTAACATTTCCACTTAAAAAGGTTTTCCCAGAGCTACCCTTCATGTCTGTAATGTATGTGCAAGTCAAGACAAATTAGGTCCACTCTGAAGTATACATGGTTTTCATAAATTTGCTTAAGTCTTTAATAAGGGATTTTAAAAGACACTTTGAAAACTCAACCTCACTTTTATTCATAGCTGCCTAGACAAAAAGTTCTAGAAACAAAACCCAAATTTGTATTACTAGTTATCAAATTTTTGCTGTCAATTTTTCTTTTTTTATTTGTCATCCACACCGTAGAGACTAAAATATGTCAGGTTTTTGCTTTTTATTTGCCTTTCTTTGGTTTTCTAATGAAAATAGAGCACGTACAAATATGCAATATGAAAATATAAAGTCTCATTTTAAACTTAACAACCCTGTTTTATTCCATGAAATTCAAACTCTCCCATGAGCAGTGTTATCTCTTTGCCATGTATCATTTAATGTACAACCACAACTTCCTCATCATCTGCAATATATTCAAACATATTGTTTCAAAATTACTTCAATATATTTCCATCTGCAAATTCTAAAGATATCAGACCAACTGACCACATCTTACAACAATTCATTAAGGTCTTCCTCAGTGCAGACCTGTTCTACATGTTCTCTTTTTCCCATTATTGGTTTGGAGAATTTCTTCCAACTTCACTGAGTGGTGGTCATTTATAAACACATAACTCTGACACAAATTTTATTCTATCTCTGAAATCAATAGCACAGTTTCTAGAAGTCTTGTTAATGTCAGATTATGCTTAGAGGTAATCCTCTGAACAGGATTACTCTCACTTAACTTTAAAAACCCAAAGTTTAGTCACATAATCTAGTCATCAAGGCTCCCATTTTAGAGATAGAAGAGAATTTTAGAAGTGTGAATCATTCCATTTTATCTTAGATATAAACTTCACAAAGATATGAATCACCTATAAATGTCATTCTCCATTGTCTTTTTAACAAACTGCAATCAGACTAGATGTCTGACTTAATGTGGTTACCTAATGCTAAAACCACCCCACCTATCCAACTCAGCAATACATTTAACTATGCATCAAACTTAGAAAAGACAAGTCATTCCAGTCTTTCCTCTAGGAAATCTCTTGAGTTCGTTTTGAGCATAGAATTGCCCCATTACTGCTGAAAAACTTTTTAGCACTTCTCTGGGATTCGTGAAATTTATGCAATGAATTAATTTAATCTAATATATAAACCCTGACAACAATTTTCTATAGATCATTTTCTTACCAGAAATTATAAGCATTCTATCAAAAAGAATTAAAGCCAAAAGATTAGTTATTATTTTCCTAAATTACAGAGACAAAATTGATTGCTAAGTGCATTAAAATTGAAAGGGAAATCCTTAAAAATCTTTATTTGCTGGGAAAACAGCAGTAACAGGCTTAATTTAAAACAAAATGAATGTGTTTAATTCAAACTTTAGAATTTTAAATCTCTTTCATGAAAGTAAATAGCAAAAACATTTATGAGACCTCGCTCTAGAAAAGTGTATATATAAACAGATATTCTTTAATGTTGAAAAAAAAGAAAAATATTATTTGCTCTTATATTAGCATTAGTCTAACAAACTAAGCAGAGAGTTCTTCCTTGATGGGGGAAGTTGAAAGTCTGTATTAATTGTAGTTTAAAGTACTGTTTTTTTCTAGTCTATAATCTTTAAAAGAAGAAGCAGCTTTACCTCTTAGCTTCAGTCCTGGGAAGGCATACCACAGCTGCAGGGAACTGACCTAAGTTCTGAGGAATTTAACTTTTTAATAGAAGCAGTAGTAAACTTGCTGAAACTGTATGCCTTTATACATTCAGTGTATAATACATATATATAGTGTATATATAAATATATATAGTGCATATACATATGTGTATATATATATATATATATATATATATACTTGCACACACAAATACTTTTAGGACTATGTTAGAGGCAAAAATTGCATTTATAAAATTATTTTCACATGTAAAAGAATTCGATAGGTTTTTCATGAGGGAAACTGTTTCAAATCACTTTTTATTTGTAGGAATACTTCGTAATTGACTTCAAAAAGAAATTGCTTATTAAATTATATTGCCAGTACCATATACTATAGTTAGGCATTATGATCACTACAATTCTGTCAAAGCATATTTATTTTGACAGTATGAGAAATGTATCAATTTCAACAGCCGAGAAAAAAAGGATCAGCAGAAAGCAAAACTTCTGAAAGCCCAGGATTAAACAGAAGAGAAGCAACTCGGCAATTTTTTCTTTCCATAAAAATGAAACTAAATAAAACTAAACAGGGACACAAGGATGAGGAAGTGATTAATCACTGCACATCATTTAGGGTTGCAAAATTTAAAAACCAGTCTTTAATAAAGGAAGGAACTAATTTGATATGTAAAGAATATAAAAGACTATTCGTATGTTCTTTTTAATGTTCACTTTGATTTTTTAAGTTAAATTCTATTGTTCTGTGTATTGATCATGTTTTGTATAGAGAGATTGTGATCAAGTTATTAAGTAAGAGCTTTCTTCTCTGCTCCATCTCAGTATTCTTGGTTTGAAAATTTATTCCATGCAACAGAAAAGTGGCATAAATGCATTGTTTGCAAAAATAGTAACGTGAAAATCCCTTATGCCTACTCAAGTCTCTTATGTATTGAGGATTATAGGAAAGATGCTGAGCCCTGCTGTCCTGTTAATGAAAAAAGAGTGGAAACAATCTGAGCTTCCTACAGATTTAAAAGAGCTTTCCAAGCTTTTTTTTTTTTCCTCTTTCCAAATTCCATAAATTTTGTGACACCATCTGACCACTGTAACACACAAAAACAGAAAAACAGAAAGATAAAGACAATGCATTACACACCAGTCCTTTCATAGTAGATCTATGCCATGGCTTTACAGACTACATGGAATTCCTCAGCAGTGTGCATATAATGAATATTGTGGTCCCTCAGTCCAGATACTAACACTGAAATTACCATGTACATAACTATTTTGGTATCTGAAGCAGAGGTGTGAGTTATTCATCTGTGCAGGAAAGGGGATTTATCTCTAATTATCTCCTAGCCAGTAGAAGACCTTGCCCCTTCTGATAACCAAATACTGAGAATTATCAAATAAGAACCTAGTAGAGTGATACACCTAGATATAGGGGTTAGTCATGCTCCAGATGATATGCAGGAATTCACAGTAATTTGAAAGGTTTCATGGAAGTTTGAAATGTCTCTGGTTAGAAGGGACCTTAAAGATCATCTAATTCCACTCCCCCCCTGCCATGGGCAGTGACATCTTCCACTAGACCAGGTAGCTCCACGCCCAATCCAACCTGTTCCTGATGCTTGCATGGGATCATTTGAATAGGATCATCTATTCCCTCTCTGATTAGTTTGCACAGCTAGCAACAAGAAACTGCAGTTCCCTCACTTTTGAGCAGGGGAGGTTGTTCAGGTGTTTTCTGCGTGCAATAGGACCCTTTCCAGAAAGGACTGGCTCTGTTTACATATTTCAGGTACTTCTTTGAAACTGTCCTAAATAAAAAACATTGTGTCAACAGCATATTGGACTTACTATGAATGCCTTAGAAACTTTGAAGCCATGGCTTGGTAATGAGAAACTATCCAACTGGAATGCCAAAAAGAACCAAAACACGCTAAACAAAACTGAACTTATGGATTTAGAGCCATCCAGGAAGAGGGAATTCAAAGCCCTGAATCAGTCCCAGAACATCCAAACAGAACGATAATTTTGGCAGATCCCTGGGCTTAATCTCTCATATTGATTAGTTAGCATGTTTCTAAAGCTTCTTACATGTAGGGAAATCTTGTATTTCCTATGTGTTCGATTAGATGCATATTTCTTTCTTTGAGAAAAAACTTTTCTAGTCATGAAATATACTGGTTTCAGACGAAAGCACAAGGCCAAATAACCTACAGTCACTTAATGTGTTGAGCCATAAAATATATTTCTTATCTCTGACCACAGATACTAGAGACAAAGGTATCTAGCCTAATACTGTCTCTGGGAGACGCAATATTTTTGTTGAGGTTACTACAAACTCTACAGTCTTTATTATCAGCTCTCGCTTACTGAGCAGATCTTTTCTCATCAGCAAAACTACTAATTTGAATGGGAGATTCAAGATTAAATAAATTCTATATTTTTTTAATCAATATCAAGGGAAAGGTCCAAAATTTGATGGAAATGAGTACTAACAAAAACACTTTTATAAGTGTGTTGCTGTATAACATATATAACATTTGTACCCTAAAATGTAGCTATCTTCCTCTCTTTACATTCATAATTGTTCTCTTATGACATAACCACAACTACTTTAAATGTATTCTCAGACCCAAATGCAAATATGTATAAAATCTTACAAGTTAATAGGAGATTACCAATGTAAGAACAGTAATTTTGGTATGAAAAAGTAGCATTTTTTTATGACGTTTACTTACAGTTGAAAAGTGCAGTCCAATTTTTGGGCTATAGATATTTATAAATAGGTCAGAATTATAACATAACGAAAAGATATTCCAAGCTAAATAGAGTTTGGAAAGTGTTTGTTCTTCCAGATGCATTGTTATGTTTAACCTGGTACAAGAAGTGACTCCTGCTAATACGGCAGGCCTGCTCTCTTTCCTCAACCACTTTCCTCACACTGTTTCTAGAGATAACATTGCCTTGTCCATCCAAGGAAAAGCTAAAAACATTTTTCAGACAAATTATTTCCCATCAGGTCACAGACCATAACCCATGGCCTTATGATGAAGCACAGGAATAGCAGCAGAGGATGCTACATTGTGGCTTGCACAAAGACAATATTGAGCATAAATTGAATTCTCATTTTCAGTTTAAAAGTCATAATATTTATTTAGAAAACTGAATTCAAAAGGGTCATTATGTATGAAGCACGCTGAAAATTATTGAGACTATTAACTGCTCTAGTGAGCAGGGGTGAGAGACTGAAAACAGAGGCATGTTGCAAGAGACATCAAAGGAAACAGATGCAGGTTCCTTTTTGCAGGTGTCATGGGTTCTCTCTTTATTATCAGATGACCAGTTCTTTTATACA
Source organism: Cettia cetti (assembly GCA_013401135.1). Classification (NCBI taxonomy): domain Eukaryota; kingdom Metazoa; phylum Chordata; class Aves; order Passeriformes; family Sylviidae; genus Cettia; species Cettia cetti. The sequence continues at coordinate 126,246 of VZUI01040358.1, read as the reverse complement.
GAAAGTCAGAGGCCAATTTGATTGGTAACACAAAAGGTAAACCTTTCTACCAATTGATCATCCCAGAGGGACATCAGAAGAGGGTCCCTCCTATAAGAAAGAATGTAAACATCCTTATATTTACAAAACATTGTTCTTCTATTTACCAGAAGAACGCCTGGGAAAGAACCTTTTTTAATATCAATACTTTCAGGCTTGAATCTCAGGACTACAAAGGCAAAATTAGAATAAAACACAAAACAAACCTGGTACTGAAACTGTGGACTTTGGTGTCCAGCAGTTGTGAATTTTAGGTCCCTAGATTTTGAAATGCACTCAGTAAGCTTCCTTCAAGAAAAGGATTGACAGGTTAGGGATAATTATTTTGTAAAATAACCATCTCACACTGGTAAATCTATATTTCCATATTTAGACTGTTGGTGGCATAAACTCATTTCACTCACTGTAGTTCTCAAATTCACATGTATCAGTTTCATCTTATACATCTATAATACATCACTGAGTCCAAAATCCTCCTCTGGCAACTGAATTCAGTTTCTATATGAAATGGAAAGTACTATTTTAATCCAAAGTTACTTTCTGAAGCTTTTCCAAAATACATATATAAATAAATCTATAAGAGGTCAAAAGAGAATGGACATGGCAGTTTGAAGAATGGCACAGCAAAATAAGTTGGAGTAGTTTCAGGTCATTAAAAAAAAAGGAAGGAAAGAAAGTGTGACCTTCCTAAAAATGAGGCATTGTTTTTCATTTACAGATTAAGGCACAGTTTTAATGCAGAAGATCTGCCATTACATTTACATCCCAGTCAGTATGTAAATCCTCCATCAACATAGATGCATAGGTCTTTCAAAAATAAGAAAAAATACATGCAAATTAAACAGTGATAAAATCTTTAAAGAATTTAATATTTAAAGCTAATTCCTGATCACAAGTATAGAAAACAGCATTTAACGACGTTGTCAGCATTCAAGCATCACTAAAAGGTATTTCCACACCAAAACTCAGATAAAGAAACTGCTATACTTCATGAGAGTATCCATATCTTTTCATCAGTTCAGAACCATGGGTTCTCAAGCATTTCTCACAGTGGTAGGGCCAGTTTCAGTGCTCCTCAAGTATGCCTGTCCATATATATATGCAAAAATACTAATTTTGCATCACTGTAACCTAAACTGAATCTTTAATTATGACTAAAGAGAATAAATACTATTTTAATCAAATCAATACTTCAAATCACCTGCCAGGGTGAATTCACAAATCCTTTTAGAAGCACAATCAACACTACCTATGAAAAACAAAAAAAGGCTCCCAAGCTCTTATATGTGATGACAACCTCTTTCCATTAATGGCTTTATATATTATTGATTGCACAACTTTAAGCATTTAAATCAATAGTGTGATCATATGCTGAACTCTCTTGTTCTTGCAGCAGAGTTAATGGGAAAAGATAAAACAAGACTTGCCTGTCTAGACTTATTCTATAGTCTATTTACTGCTATTATGCAATTCTCCTATGGATTAAATTTCAACTCACTGAAATATTGTGCCAAAACTTTTCATATGAAGGCATATTACAGTTACCTAATTATCAGAGTAATCTATTTTTACTTTGTTCTTAAGATAAAATGTTGTTAAATTGAATTCATTTCAGTCTTAAGATTTCCTTATTTTGTTCTGTCAAAACATAATACTAACTAGAAGTATATTAACAGCATTATAGTAGTTCTACTTAGCAGTCATTTAGAGCCATTATTAAATGAAAGCTGGTGTATTTGTTTAACAGAGAAGTGTACAGCCTGCCTTCAACTCACTGTGGGGATGAATAAAAGCGTAGCATGTTGTGGACTATGCTATAAACTGGGACCAAGTCAGCATTATTTTATTACAGGCTTGAATACAATGCTGCTGCAGAACCTGTGTTGGCAATATTCACTTCTGGTTTTTTCAGAAGATGTAAAAGATTCTTTTCCTACACCTTGTAATTTGTCACAGGAAAGGGAACAGTGTTCAGAGTAACCTATAATAGCATATTATATTATGCCTAACTCTGTATTCACATCTGGTCTTTCACCTCGTGCTTCTACTGTCAGCCTATAGTTAAGTACGTTGTTTGCTGTGTATTGCTGTTACAGAAGTCCTTTTTCCATGTCAGAACAAATACTGATATAGACTTTAGTACTGATAACTGGATTTCCAGAACAATGCTACTAAACTGAACAAAATTACTTTTAAGTATCAATTTACAAGTTCTTTTCCTGAGAAAGATTTAAAGGCCTTGAAACACAGCAATAACTAATAGAAGTTAAAATTGGTTCATAGTGTTTTATTAATTTTATTAGCATATTAACGGAGAGGGGGGTGTTTGTAAGAGTTTTGGCCAAGAAACCAGTCCAATCACCTGGAAAATCACTTCAAAATACATTTAAAATAATGCCTTGCAGATGCTTATGACTCACCTACTGTTAGATCATGTGAGATGAAATCATGTCTCTGCACAAATCCGTAACATGGAGATATACATATATATGTGTACAATTTTCATCTGCTTGTCCAGGTGTTGGGGTTTTTTTGTGTTTGGTTTTTGCTTTGGGATTTTACAATTAATAAAATGCCTTCCAGTTCATATGAAGTCCCATGCACTAAAAGCTAAGTATTTTTGTTAAACCCTGCACTCTTTCCTCTATTAACAAACCTATATCTATATCTATACGTTAACATCCATTGCAGAGACTTGTGCATAATCTCCAGGCTTTTAACTATGGGAGAAAATATATTTTTCCTGGCAGTCCCTTCCCAAGAAAACACTAATTTTTGGATGCTTTTAACTTTGTTTTCCCAAAATTAATATTAAGAAATAATTTGCATGTCCTGTTCATGGTTTTTCAATTTCTTCCTGCTCTACAGTTCTAGTCAGAGAATAGTGAAGTAAACACATTTTGATCCAGTGGAAACTGTGTAATATGTATTAGCTATCCATGGAAAGCTCAACATGTCATTTTGAAAACAAATCAACAAAACATTCAATAGGATTCTGAAGGTTTCTCTCCAATAGTTACAGGTTGTTTCAATTTATCAATGAAAGTAAAAAACTAATTACCACAAACTGCAGCAAAAATTCTGTGCATGGCATACTCAAGAATACTAAGCCTTACCAGTTAAAAATACACAAATACAATATCCTTTATGTAGCTCTGCTTTTGCCATCTCCCAGGACCTACCAAGGGTGGGAAAAAAAAAAAAAAGAAAGAAAAAAAAAAGTTCCTAAAAGCTAATGCTCACTAGCCTAATTACTTAGACTAACTGAAAAGCAATGGAAACAAGGTTATTAGAGTAGTAGCTCACTTGGCAGCTCATGCAAGTGTTCCCACTGTGGCAAATCCAGGTTAGAGTCTTCATTTTCTCTTTGCTGTTACTTTAAAATTACTTTAAAATTACTTAATTGGTTAAACTGATTTAGCCAAAACAAGTTATATGCATTTATCAAGACTTAATTGAGGAACCCCAGCAAGACAAGGTCAGTGATCACCCCTCTGAACTTGGCACTTCTGAGGCTGCACATCATATCCTGTGTGCAGTTCTGGACCTCTCACTAAAAAAGACTGGTGCTGGAGGGATCCCAGAGAAGGGCAAGAAGACTGGTGAAGGGTTTGTAACACAAACCTGATGAAGAGCTGCTGAGAGAGCTGGGGTTGCTTAGCCTGGAGAAAAGGAGGCTCAGGCAGAACCTTATCCCCCTCTACAACTACCTGAGAGGAGGCTGCAGCTGTCTGGGGGTCAGTCTCTTTTTCTGGTAAACAAGCGACAGAAGAAGCAGAAATGGCTTCAAGTTGTGCCGAGGGAAATTTGAATTGGTTAGTAAGGAAAATTTCTTCCCTGAAAGGGGGCTGTCAAGGACTTGAACAGACTGCCCAGGGAAGTGATGGAGTCACCATCCCTGGAGGTATTTAGAAGATGCTTAGATGTGAAACTAAGCAGCATAGTTTAGTGGTAGACTTGGCAGTGTTGGGTTAAAGGCTGGACTTGAACTCAGAAGATTTTTCCAATCTAAACTATGATTCTAATGCCATAGCTTAACTGCAGCTATCAGTACTTTACTTTTTCCTCTAGTTCTGGTCATTAGTAACCCAAAAGACCCCTCAGAAACCTTTGGAGGGGGAGGAAGGAACAAGGGGAGTGACAAACCTAGAAACAGCTATGAAACAAAAAAAAAAAAAATTGAGATTTCAAATTGTTTTGAGGAGAAGAGTCCTTCCTTCCTTCATTCCTTCCTTGGCCACCCTAAGAGTGACCAAGAGTTTTCAGTCTCACTACCACAACTATTCTTTCAAATAAATTGTCCCCAGCAATAATAATCACCAAAATATCAACTTGATATGTAGATATAAGGAGCTTTCTTTAAGATGAATTTTTATTCAATTGTAATGAACTACTGCAACCCAGAAAAGGACTGATGCTTGTCAATATAAAATCCAGGCAACTCAATTTAAAATATTCAAAAAAAATAAAAAAATCCCTGACTATAATGCCTATGAGTAGAGTGCTTATTTGTAGAGTGCTTGGATTTTCATCTCTTCCCCTGGCACCAAAAGGTGCATTAGTGTACACTCTGAGAAGATCAGACCCCTTCACTGAGGACAGTATCTGAACAGCTAAGGTTTTGGGTGATTTACAAACAAACAACACAGCTGGACCCAACTTGTCTACTTTGAACTTGTCTCCCACACACTGATAGCACTGAACTCAGCACAAAGCGCTGCAATCGCAGTCACTTTGTATCTCAGTGCCGTTGGGTATTTGCATAATAGCCCTTTGGTTACAACACTCAGACTATGTGGGAGGCCTGATCCTATTCTTGCTTCAACTTAACAGGATTAAAATTCAGATTTTTCATTCCTCAGCTACCATCCCCTCTGAAATACTTTTTTTTTTTTTTTTCATAAAAGGACTACTGCTCACTCACTGCACATCACAGAGCCAGAAATTTAAGCAAGCCACGAAGAATCTGACTGCAGCCACAGGAAATTGGAGCCTCATCTTGGAACATTCCCCTAAGAATGGAGAAGTCTGGGTTGTTTGGGTTTGAGTTGGCTTGGGTTTTTTGTTTTGGGAATGTTTAGGATTTTCATATTTACATGGATACTGAAAAACAAAAGAAAAAAAAAAGAAAAATAATTAAAACATTTAAATAGAGGAACAGGGTTTGATATCCAAAATCTGTCACTCCTTTTAGAAGTCCTCTGCCACACTTAATAATCTGCAGATGCATAAATTCCTTGGCATCAATACATCGCAATAGTGGTATATTGCCACTGTACTGTATAGCTAATTTACAATACTTTATCTTGCATTGCTCTTTATACAATGAACTATCACATCATCCCTGATCTCGAGTACTAAAACAAGAGATGTGAGAGGAATATTTTTCACCCCAGACAATATAAAAGCCAATAAGTTTATTTAATATAGAAGTTGTAGGATTTAATTTTTCAATTATTTTTGCGTCCTTAGTTATTTTAGTGAATTTATATATAATATCCATAACCATAAAGACTAAGAATAGAATAAAAATGGGGAAAATATTATAATTAGCAAGTACCGTGCATTTTCTCATCACCATGGAAATAATTCTTCAAGGAACCATTGTGAAGAGAACACACTCAACATGTTTCATAAATGCATTTAATGAGCTCCACCATAGATCTTATGACTAATATCTTAAATATCTTTCAGGTGACCTTGATTTATCTGTATAATTCACTATTATTCATAAGTTATCATAAAGCAGTATTCTTGGTGAGTCAGAAATTTCATATATTAAATTCCAGGGTAAAATGTGGATCTGTAAATATTGAATCCCTATTTATATGCAGTTTTTATTCTAGATCTGCAGTTTGCGAATAGTTATCTCAGAAAATCTTCAACTTTTATATCATAGATTGATGTGTCTCTTTATAGCATCTTACTTCGCACAAGAGTAGAAGCATCTATGCTCCATAATATTAGGTACTTTGCTTCCTGTTTTGTACCTTATCTGAATCAAACAGCACTGAAAAGCAGCTCTGTAGAAAGTGACCTGAGGGTCCTGGTGGGAAGGAAGCCCAATGTGAGTGAGCTGTGTGCTGCTCCTGCAAAGAAAGTCAGCAGGGTGCTGGGCTCATCTACAGCAGCATCACCAGCAGAGTTGAACAGAGTCATTGTCCCACTCTGCCCAGGGCTTGTCACCTGGAATAGTGTGTTCAGTTCTGCTCCCACTATACCAAAAGACATGGAGAGGCTGGAGAGGGTCCAGAGAAGGGCCACAGAGATGACTGGGAAGTTGCCATGTGAGGAAGCACCAAGAGCACTGCGTTTGTACAGCCTAGAGAAGGGAAGATTTTGTCACCATGCTCCAGCACTTAAAGGGTGGCTACAAAGAAGCTGGAGACTCCCTTTTTATAAGGGTTCACATGGAAAAGGTGAGGGGTAAGATTCCAAATGGACACACGAGTATAATTTTTTCACAATGAGAATAATCAACCATTGGAATAATCTCCCCAGGGAGGTGGTGAATTCCCAGTGTGGGACACTTTTAAGACTCAGCTGGGCAGGGTGTTGGGCCATCTTGTCTAGACTGTGCTTTTGCCAAGAAAGGTTGTACTGGATGATCCTTGAGGTTCTTTCCAACCTGGTACTCTCTGACTCTATGGTTCTATGATGGGTCTCTAAAAATGAATAAATAATGTTTTGATGGAGAAAACCAATGAAAAAGTTCAATTTTTGATTTCTAGAATCTTGATAGAATCACAGTACTTAAAATACAGCAAAGAAACCCCATACATATTTGTCAAAGAGAGGATAGAGATTCTGTATACCTTTCTCCTCTTAGTTTCTTTTTTAAAGGTAGTTTTTTCAGTATATGCTGTTACACATTTCTGAACCAATTTCATCACATTTGTCTTCCTATTGATTTCATACTAATCTTAGGCATAAAGACAGACACCAGCTATGCTCACGAGAAATCAGCAGAGATTCCAGGTCTTTCTGTGCTTTATTTCTACCAAAATTGCACTAAAAACTTAGTTCTAATGGAATTAATTTAAAAGATGGTGGTGTTTTCTTCCTCTTCTGTACGTTTATATCAAGAATTGTAACTAAAGTCTCAATCTTTCCAATAAAGAAGTATGTTAAGAAGACTTGCTCACATAGGCTTTTGGCTTCACATATTGCAGAAGCTATTAAATTGACAGAGGAAATTTGAAAATATGATTAACAAAACTGTGATGTTAGGTGGCCTTCAGGACAAATTTCACTACCAGGTATTCCTTTTACATTTAAGCTGAAATGATTTTTTAGTATTCTTTTATCTATTCCTTAAGATACACATTATACCACTTGAGTTTCTTCTTGGGCAATTGCTCATCCAAGATTATAAATAACTGCTATTGCTTTGAAGTGACACAAAAAACTTGACTTGTCTCTTTCAGGTGGGAGAAACTTAATCCCATGCTAAATGGTATATTCCATGTAGATGTTATTAAATGCTAAATGAATATTCATGTCAGCTTCAGTTAACCTAAAGAAGACTGGGGATATATTTAAGAGGATTTTTTTTTCATATGGGACACAATTTTATGGTTGAAATATTTTCCATGTAATACTATGCTTTAAACACACATTGTCGAACAATAAAAACCCAGAACAGGATAATTTATGAGAGAACTCTGTCTGTTAAACATAGTTTGTCTACATGTAAACCAATCATAAAGGCAGAAAGGCTGTTTCTATTGTCAGAACATGTTCTATTGTTAGAACATGATTTTAGTTTTAAATGGAGTTTTTGTCTGACTTCATACATAAATTCATGTAGAGATAAGATTCCATATGGAAAGAACACAAATAATCTTAAAATATTTTCAAATTTACTAATATAAACTATGAAATTTTTTTCTACATTTCAAAGTCTTAAAAGAAATTCTGCTGATACCAATTGAAGGCACATAAAGGGATTATAAAAAAGCCTTTTTATTACCTAGTAGAGGAAATATGGAAAGCATTAATTCATCCTTTTATAAGGATATTTTGTAACAGTGCCCTTGAATTTCAATCTTAGATATTTCCAGTATTTTAAATCTGGATGAGCAAGTGCAAAAAGATACCATACCATTAACATATATGATGTTCTACCTTGGGACCTGTTTTCTTTAACATCTTGATCAATGACACAGTGAGATCAAGTGCACCCTCAGAAAGGCTGCAGATGACACAAAGCTGAGAAGTGCAGTTGACACAATTGAAGGACAGGATTTCACCTGGAGGGTCCGGGACAACTTTGAGAATTGGGCCCATGGGAATAAGTACAAGTGCAAGGTCCTTTACCCAGGTCAGGAATGTCCCAGGCATGACCAAAGACTGGAAGAAGATTTCATCGAGATGAGACCAGTAGACAAGGACTTGGATGTTCTTTTTGAAGAAAAGCTGGACATTACATGCCAATGTGCACTTGCCTCCCAAAAGCCCAAGTAAATCCAGGTCTGCATCAAAAGAAGCATGCCAGGAGGTCAATGGAAGTGATTATCCCCCTCTACCCAGTCTTCATGGGACCACACCTGGAGCACTCTAGCCAGCTCTGGGGTCCCAGCAGAAGAAAGATATGAGTCTGTTAGAGTAGGCCCAGAGGTAGTCCCAAAGATGATCAAAGGGCTGGAGCACCTCTCCTATGAACAGGCTGAAAGAACTGGGCTTTTTCAGCACAGAGGGCAGAACGCTCCAGGAGGACCTCACTGCAGTACTGAAAGGGGGATTATAAAATAGAGGGACTTCTCACATGGACAATGATAGGACAAGGGGAATATTTTTAAATTAAGAGAGAAGAGACTTTAGATTAGATTACATTAGATTAGGAATTCTTTACTCAAAGGTACTGCAACAGGCTTCCCAGAGGAGCTGTGGATGCCCCACATCTGGAACAGTTCAAGACCTGGTTGGATGGGACTTTGATCGAGCTGATGCTGTTGGCATCCCTGTCCATGGCTGGAGGGTTGGAACTAGATACGATCTTTAAGGTCTCTTTCAAGCCATTCTGTGATTCTGTGTTTCTATCATCTTTGTATAAATCCATCATAACTCTTCATTTCAACTCACCGTATCACAGATAGGATCTATCTATAATGAGAATATTTTTCTCATTAATGAAAACAGAGATACTTAATAAAATCAAGGAAATTAGCAAAATTTCTTATGGTATATTAAGAGATACTATGCACTTTGAGGGTTAGCAGGGAATTATAATATTTATAAACAAGGCAGACCTAAAAAGGGAGTTTGGGAAGGGCTTTTTCTTGGATGAAGAAAATAATTTTTATTTAATAAAAAGTCAAGTGTAAAAGATTTCAGTTTATTACTTAAGAAAAAAAAAAAAAAGGAACAGCTGCTCATGCTTTCAACTTCATTAGCCCCCTTTCTTCAGAATATAAAATATTTATATAAGGATTACATGTTTTCCTTCTCTGTACTTGTGGAAGAAAAAGGTGGGGTGGGTTTTTTGTCATTGGCTTTCTTTTTATGTCTGAAAAATGCACACATTTTTTTCTTTGACTTTTTTTCAAAGAATCTTAAGTGAATACATCTGAACTAACAAAGGTCCAGTTGCAGGTGAAAATAATTGACATTACTTGCATGAAGGACATGGTCAAGCTGTGTTACTGTCAGGTTTATAGACTTTAGCATTACAATGTTTGGATAAATGCCATCTAACATAGAGACCCTTACATAACCTAGTTATGTATTCAGTCAAGATCTTTAGGTTATTTTTATGTAGACAATAAGAAGAGAGATTATACTAAGCAAATCTAGATAGTCAATATTTAGGAAAAAAGCCCATGAATCCAGGATAACAGAATTTGTAGAGAAATGAATGCATGAAATGGGAAGGTAAGAGCACCATGATATCTCACTGATCTTATACTTTGCACAAAAACAGACAAATGAGAAAAAAACAAAGCCAAAAACAAAAACCATGCAAAAACAAACAAACAAAAACAGACCAAAACAAGAAAAAAAAAAAAAAAAAAAACAAAAAACCCTCACCAATCCTACTTTCTGCTAATAAATACATTTCAAGTTTTTTCTCCAGGAATGTGGCACAGGACCCATCCTGAAGTACTTGCCAGCTTTGTGAAGATCAAATGGCTTCAGAGGCTAGGAAAGTGGCCAGGGACACCTGAACTCTGAGGTCCATCAGCCACTTAAATGCACCTGCTGAAAAGACACCTGACAAGATTTTTTCATCCCTTGTGGCACTGCCAATAGTTCAGGCAAATCTGCAGAGGCTCCTCTCTCCTGTTCTTACAGTATTAAGCACTCAACTAATACCATATTTAAAATTGATTTTGACTACTGAAACAACGGAAATTACTTTCTTGTGTCTCCCAAGCTCTTCCTGTGAGAGATGTCCCCTTTTAGCTCAGCAGTAGGAATGCCAGAATGGTACAGGTCTGCTGGCACTCCTCCATACAATATTGCAGTTGCTGGAGAAACCCAAACATATAGTCCCTCAAGAGAAGGCTAAAACACAGCCTGAAGTCAGAATGGACCTTGTTGCACTATTCTACCTGCCAGTAGTGCTCCAAGGAGGCTTTATTAGTATTTTAATATTTGTTCCCATCTCATTGCTCTGAGGTAGAGAATGCACAGTCTCCTGGTCAACATTAATAGAGTCTTATCCCCCATTAGAAGCTGCTGGTCTGCAGACCCTGAATGTGCCAGCCCACTTAGGGGGCTGAGCTGTGGCCAGTTCAGGGTGACAGACCTGCCTGTTCTGCTTGGCAAATGGAGTCTGGCTTTGTGATCATGTCAGGTTGCAAGCACAGAACTTCTGGGAAGACAGGCTGATCCCTCTGTGTACAGGTAGACAGCCAGGACCGTAAGATGATCCTTCCAAAGTTGCAGAACTCGCACAATAGGCAGCTCAGGTGTCTGGCCACCATCACAACAGTGGAAGAAAATAGCCACCCTACTACCTGTTAACATAAGGGACCCTCTTGTCATTCCAAACTTTTCTAGAACCAGAGCTTTATTATACCCTTGATCCCAAGCAATAGGGTCTTGTGTCTCTGCCTGAACAGTCACAAACAAAGGAAAACTTGTGTTATTCCCAAAGACCCTAGTCCAGTTAGATGCTGAACATCTCAGGCTGCACCCAGCTTTCCCCAGTGGCTTGGCTAGAGCTGTGTCATTTGCTAGACATGTGCAAAGAGCAATCATGATGTTGGAAAGAAAACAAAAATCTGTGCCTGGAAATACAAACCTTGCCTAACAGCATGCAGGATGGAGAGGCCAGACAAGCTTTGATGTCACCCCCTGAGAGATGAGGTGTGTAACACTAACTCTGTATGGCCTAGAGCCTCTTTAAAAGACCACCGTGAAAAGAGATCTTCCAGATGCTGCTTTATAAACCCCATCTCACAAGAACTGCACTGAAGAGGACTGTTGGTAAGACTAGAACTTACAGGGAAGATAAACTGACAAGGAATAGGGCTGGGCCTTTTCCAATCAGAAAATTCATCCATCCCTGAGATTCTGCTTCATATAAGAAATCCGTTGCCAATAGCCAGACAGAAGGGCACCTTCAGCACGGCACTGTAAGTGCCCTGCCAACCAAACCATTCCATGGGCAAGGAGACATGTGGAGCCTGGTTTCCTATTTCACCTCCTCCCTGTACCATGCAGATTATCTGATACCAGTAATACAGTCTGAGCTCACTCTGGAATCATCTGAACGTTAGGGGCATTAATTCAGATCTTCCTCCTGTATCCAGTGCCTGTTTTCCAGCAACCTTTGGGCATGAAGTACCTTTGAGACTCTAACCATCCCCTAATCCTCGCATTCATGAGAAAGCAAGTTAACAGACATAAAGTAAAAAGACTTGTCTTTGTCACCTGAGGAGCCCACAGAAAAAAAAAAAAAAAAAAAAAAAAAAAAAAAAAAAAAAAAGTCCATTTTCCTGCCAGATCAGTAGGCAAACAATATTTGTAGCTATTCAAGCTATTTGTTCTTCACTGGCACAACAAGGCAGACTGCCACCAAACCATCCTACTCTATGCAAAGGCAAGAAAAAACCATAGAAGCTTTGAAGAGAAAGAAGGATCTCAAAGGAAGATCAATAAGGAACTTCTCTCAAGTAGGTAGACATATACTTCTCAAAAAAAGAGCTTTCTGCATTTACCATTTTTATAGAAAGGCTCCCTCCCCATCCGCAGACTTTCTGCAGAGCAGGGTGCCTCTGATAGGTGAATCCTGATAACAGCAGCATTTAAATTTGCTTTAAGGTTCTTGGGTACTGCTCATTAGTATGGACTTTCCCCTGCTTCAACAGGGCTTAAATTTCATTCCAAGTGTTTCTTCCTGCAACACTCCATCTACTGGAGCTTGACTTAGAAGGAGGAAAGATTTCTTATCAAGACAAACTCAAAATGCAAACCATGCTTTCTGCAAACCCGGTGCCACCCAAACCACAATCTGTGAGACCAAGACTACAGCCCAGCCTCCTTGGACTGTGCAGCCAGAGGAGAGCAGAACTTTGCTCTGACAGATGGTTTGACCAGGAAAACTTCAAACAGATGTGGGTAAACATTGGTGGAATTAAAAAAGCCAAGAACAGAAAGCAGAAGTGGCATTTCATGGCAACAGGGCAAGTCAGAGTCTATGACTATAAACAGCAGTCTACAACCTAAATGTTACCTCCCAACACAAAGGAGTTTGGATATCTAAATTTTGCCAGGTCCTGTGTGGAAAACAAAGCCTTCCCCTTTGGTTAGGGATGGAGAGGGATAAAAGGGGATGCCTTGGCTTGTTGGTACATCAGAAGAAACCCATGACAAAATACAACAGTCTGTTCATGTCACAGAACACGGACTCCTCATTCTGCCCAACTTCATAACAAAAAGAGAGTAAGAGACCACCACTATATAGGAAAAGAACTTCCCACACCCATTCTAAACAAAAATAAGTTAATTCCTTTCTACTCCTCTCCACACAAAAAAGCTCTCAAGGAAAAAAAAAAAATCTTTCATTCATTCTGACATCGACTTCACAGTTCATCTCCTCAGACAAGGCTATTAATCTGTATGCAAGTTAAATCAACAGTTGGTGCCCATATAGCCTAAAACTTTCCACACTGAACCTCTACCTAACATGCTGAAAGAAAGTAAAGAGCTTGATCCTGTGACAAGGACCCTCACTGCCAGCCAAGCTACTTAACTCCAACTCATTTACTCCCCGAGCTGAGCTCCCTGCTGGAACCTCGGAGTTACCCTTACACCAGGAGCAGTTACCCTTACACCAGGATTGCATCAAGTCACCAAGACACTGTCTGAATTTGTTCAAAGCAGAAACATGCATGTGCAGATAGACACATCCAGAAATACGACATTATTAGTGGAAAATGGGAATTAGTGGAAATTGGGGAGATTTTTAAATTTTCCAAAACTGTGAAGATAAAAATTGGTCACAAAGCAGAAACACAGACTTTAACCAAGATGATGGATTACAGACATTAAGAGTAAAAAAAACTTTATAACCCCACTGGAAAAGTTTAAAAAGAGCTGCAAACACTAGGCTCCCTCTAAGATATCATGACACTAGGGGCATTACATTTTAACTCATATTTAGGAAGTTTAGAATTATGAGAAGTCCAGAGCTCAAGATCTCAGTCTAAAAATCCTTCAGCTAAACAAATAGATCACGATTTCCAGCCTAAATATCCTAATTTATCCTAATTAGTAGAAAAAGGTGATACGAGTTAGAAACAGTTGCATGAGCTCCTTCTACAAGGTGTGTTCCTCTGGATAGCAGCATCAACTTATATGATACATTTCACTGGACATATGGCAAATTATTGCTAAGTGTTGTACTTGAGGCTACTTCTGAGAAGAGATGGAGGTTAAACAGGTGTCCATCCCACTTGTAAAAAGCACAGTCATGTATATTTCCTGTGAAATTGCTCAAGTGTCTTCCAAAAAGAGCCAATAGTTTTGCTGAAAGGCTCAAAACAAATAGCACTTCTGAAGGAATATCTTACATAGTTTACATAATAGGCATCTCAGAAGGGAAAAAGGATCTGCATAGTGTTTCACTGTAAATTCTGCACTGAACAAAAAGGCATCATTCTTTGCTTAACACAAGGCTGAAATTCACCATGAAGAAAACTGCTGAGGCCAAAGCCTCAGGACTCAAGTTGAGACGGAAATATTGTCAAGGGAAGAGCTGTTTTTATCCTTGATTCAAATCAAAATACATTATGGAAGAGGAACAGTCAACTTGTTTAAGCCTTAAAAAGGCTTCCACCCTAGCCAAAATATATTCACAAAAATCTAACACATTTTTTAAGTTATCAGATCCACCTGTGCACACTTCTGCTTACCTTTTTTTAAAAGTTATTTAACACCTGATCCTTATCTCCTGACACACAGCTGACCCTTCCTGCTAAACACAGTATCTCAGTTCATAACTAAATACCACAAGCGTAGAGTGTCATAACCACTGGTGCTTCCACATGACTTCATATTCAGCTCTATCTCTCCTCACTACCTGAAAGTTAACACTGATGAATATTATTTAGTGAAAGTCTGTCCCTAATGGGTAAATTACTAAAAGCTTCACAAAAGAGGAATTGTTACAGACAATTCTGTAGCAATATGTAGAGGCAAGTCAGATGATGAAGAAAGCAATGCCATGTTTTTCTTTTTTTGAGAGCCCAGAGATTAAAGTTGTACTGTTTGCATCAAGATAAAAACAGCTGAAGGGTCTAGAATTTGTGTTAGAAAGTGCTTTGGGGTTGTTTTCCTTTTCTCCTTAGAGGAAAACAAGCTGTAGTTTTCTCTAAAAGGCAAACAAGTGTTTTCAGATCGTGCAAATCACCTGCAATACACAGCTAACTCTTGATTATTTGAGGAAGGAAGTGAGCTAGATGAACAGTTGACAGAAATTTGTGGAAAATCCTCCCTGGGAAAAGAACCTGTGTATGTTTGATAAGAGACAGGGCAGGGCTTGGCAGGACACGCTTGGTTCCAAGCTGCACCACTAAACACAATAACTTCATCAGCAGGCCCAGGAGCTCAGCCTCTACCACCGGCCCTAGCTAACTACAAATATGGTTGCCATCTGGTGGCTAACACTGAATGAAGTTAGCATCTCTGATGAGTTCAAGGTGGACCAGATTCCCTGTCCTGTCCCCTCTGGAACAACAGCAGAGTAGAGAAAACCACAGATGTGGCCGTGGTCACTCTTGTGTACAGAGTGAAGCCAGGACCTTGCTGCTGCAGTTCCATACTGGATCTGGCAGTCACTGGGTTTTTTCCAAGCAGTCAGACAAGTTCAAGGGATGCTCCTACTCTAAGTAAGTGAGCTAAAAGTAGTGGATGCAACACGTCCAATCCGAGTGGTTTGGGCTGCCATTCTGACCCAGCAGCGTTTCTGAGCAGTGTCAGAGATTGCACTGCATTTAATCCCAACCCTCCTAGATTAAATCTAGCTGCTAAAGATAACTCCCAGGGAATACGAGCAGCAGTGGGCAGATCTGCTCACCCGCCCTCCCTCAAAGATGCACCAGTCCTTATTCAGTCAATGTCATCTCACAGCAAACCACTGAAAACCAAGACGAGCGTGCCTGCAATAAAAGCAGCGGATCAATGTCCCTGCGTAAAACGCCCGATAATCCCCACACAGAGCAGGCATCTGGCATCAGATGCGGGATGCCAGAGAGATGAACAGGAAAAGTATCCATTGCATATTCCTGGCACCTTCTGCTGGCACAGCGGTGGGCGGAGAGCAGCGAAAGGGCTCCCGGGATTCAAAAATCCCCCCCTCTCTCAGCAGATCGGCACAATCTTTAAAGGCCGTATGGCTTTGGCTTAACCACCATTCCAAAATGAGGAGCTCAAGGTCAGTACAGCGAGCAGCGACTATCACGCGATGCTGTCGGAAGATCAGGGGCAAGTGTCCATCTCCCTTCCCTCACCATCTTTGAGGTTACGCATTTAGCGCTATGGCAAAATACAAGAACTGCTCTCGGAAATGCTGCATAAAGCACAACCTATATGCCACAACGGGAAGGTCTCCTCCTGTTGAAACAATAAGCGTCTGCGGATCCAACACAAGCGTGCGGCGCTCCGTCCTCCCTCCCGCTCCCGGCCGAAGCCGATGCCATGTTTCCGCAGGCGGACGGTGAACGCTCACCGCTCCGACAGGGATACTCGGCATTCCCGGGGTGCAAAGGGGCCCTAATTCCGCAAGCAGGGAAGGCAGCTGCCGCCTCCCCGCAAGCACCCACTGCGAGACGCATCCCTGCTCCGGGGAGAGCTGTCATCCCCGGTACCCGCGCCCCCCCTCCCCGCCCCGCATCCCGGGGATGCCCCCCTTCTGCCCTACCTTCTCCTGAGCCCGGGTCAGCTTCTTCTGGACGTTGCTGGCGATTTTCCCGGCCGTGACCCCCTTGCTGCCCAGCTCGGCCATCTTGCCTCCTCTTTTTAACGGGCTGCGAGCGGCGGACCGGCAGGAAGGGGGGGAAAACCCGGCGGGCAGGCGATGGCCCCGGCCGTCACCGCCGCTCCCGCCCGCCGGCCGCCGCCGGCCGCCTTTTAAAGGGATAGTGCTGCCTTAAAGGGACAGCCACGGGGGCAGGTGCTGCACGGATTTCCCCCACCCTGCCGGCCTCCTCCGGGTCCCCCGCCGCCGCCTGTCCCAGAGGAAGCCAACGGGGTGGGAAAGTCTGGGAAGCATCGCAAGGGATTCATCTTAGGTGGTGGAATGTGTTTGCTATCTTTCATCCCTCAGCAAAACGACACTCTTGTTTTAAGATATCTGTTCCACTAATTGTTATCTCTGATTGTCCAAATTCATAGGACAAAGGTACTTCTCAAATTACTCCTGGATCTTCACAAGCACAAAGGGGAAATTTAATTCCTTAAGGAATTGAATCAAACCCCTGGAAGTGAATCAAGCCCCTGATATTAAAAGGTGACATGGAATTTCAGAAGATTCCATCCTTTAATCATAGAATTATCAAAGTTAGTAACGACCTCTCAAGTAATTGAGTCCAACCATAACCCCAGCATCACTGTGCTCACCACTGAACCATATCCCCAATTGCCACCTTCCCCACAGTCTTTGAACGCTTCCAGGGATGGTGATTCACCATTGGCCTGGGCAGGATGTTCCAATGCCTGACCACCCTTTCAGTGAAGAGAATTATCACAATATCCAATCTAAACCTCCCACAGAACATCCTGAAGCAGTTTCTTCTAGTTCTGTCAGTTGTTACCTAGGAAAAGAGGACCTTCACCTGCTACAATATCCTTTAGGTGAGTACAGAGAGTGATGAGGTTTCCCTGAGACTCCTTTTCTCCAGGCTGAATCCTCCCAGCTCCCTCAGCTGTTCCTCATGGGATTTGTGCTCCAGAACTTTCACCAGCCTTGTTACCTTTCTGTGGACACACTCCAGCACCTCAATGTCTTTCCTCAATTGAGCAGCCACGAAACTGAATACAGGATTTGGGGTGTGGTCTCACCTGCGCCAGGTACAGGGAGATGATCACTGCCCTGGTCCTGGTGGCCACACTGATTCCATTTCTGATGTCACTAGCCATGATGCCATTGGCCTTCCTGGCCACCTGACCTTGGTTTTGCTTTGCTAGATCTACTGGACAAACACCTTTTGTGAAACTTTATTCCTTTACACGTCAGGACAAAGTTCTGCTTCCTGGAATACAGGAAGCCACCTCAGCACTCTTATTCACATCCTAATACTCGGCCCCCAAGTTTCTGTCAGTACCACACACCAGGGCTTGGGTGAGTGCTGGGGAAGCTTCCTTCCTTCCTATCCTGCTTCTGCAGACTCATACCAGTTCTTTGTGGGAGCTTGGGACTATGCACAGTCAGTACCCAGTACAGTACCAACCAACCCAGTGCTCTGCAGAAAATTGAGATATATAACAAACTTGCATTTACCTTTGTTTAAGATGGAAACACCTATTTTAATTAAACAATGGGACCAAAGCCTCCCTGTGTCCCCAGACCATTTCACACAGTCATTACTTTTCACACACACAGGTAGTAGTGTACCATGCACTACTGCAATGTAAAGCAACAGATAATGTGATGTTGAATGTGATAACTTAAGAGAGCTAGGTCAGGTCTTCCAATTTAAATGTCATTTATTGTTTCTCATTTCTGCTTCAGTACTATTTCTGTTCATTCCAAACAAAATAAAAACAATTAAAAGAATTGTCTTGCCAGAGGCCTTAGAAACTGTGGGCAGAGAACCTGTCAACACCCCTTTGCAAGATTTCATGAGACAGTGCCTCTGCATTTCTTGCCTGTTTTTACAATGGCTTTTTTTATGACAAAACCTTCATTCAGAATCCAGTTTAAATCCATGGTATACTTCAATTATGTTAGTAGACATACTATGCCCATTTACTAAAATACTAGGGCATGTGTTTCAGTTGTGTTTGAGAAAAGTGCAGTGATACAAGACATACTCAGTGTGTGAGTACCCATGATGCCAACCTGTATTGCAAAGTACAAATTTATTCAATTCCTTCCTGGCTTTACATTTAGTATTCATCTATCTGTATGATTAGTATTTACTCTTAATTTAGTATTTGTTCCAAATGCATCTGATTTTTTCCATAATTTCAGCCTTACTAGTTATTTTCATATTACCTTTCTTCTGGTGTACAATCTAAAATTTTTCTCTCACCCCCACCTCCATCATCTTAGCTGAGCTTGTAAGGTTGAAAGATGCACATGTGGTTAAACATTTGTAACATCACGTTTAAAAGAGCAGATGTTTCAGGGTCAGAACACATTCCTCTCCAACCTACCTCATATATTTGCTTCTCCTGCTTAAGTCTCTTCTTCAGTGGAACTGGTTTTGAAGGGATTTTTGTCTGATTACGTCCCTTCAAGTGAAAAGCAAATGATTGCAGCATATGAGCTGAAAAGAGAGTCCACAGCAAACATCAGACAATCATGAAGGAAAAGCAGCCAGACGTGCATGTTCACAACAATGAAAAACGATGACAAACTGTGTACACTTTAAAAGCTGGGATTAACAGCAAGTATCCATATCTCAGCATGAGTAATTTCCCAGTTATTTCTGTGCTTGGTTGTATCAGCACCAAAGCTGCAAAGCATTTGCTGGGCTCCAGGTATGTTGCAAAAGGTACTCCCCTGGTGTGAGTATGGTATGAGTGGCCATGCAACTGAATGACAATGTAAGCCATTTCAGCCACGTAATATATGCAGGAGGTTGTTGCTTTGTGAGCAGTCTCAAATCTATCCACCATTGTTCTGTCTCAAGTTTACTGGTTTTTTACAACTTATAAATGTAAATAATTTGTCTGCAGTGCAATTATATAACAATAAACATACAGGCTAGTGCCGTAGTGCTTCTATTTGTTTATGCTTTGTGGTGTTGTCAGACAGAGACATCAAACCTTTTGGAAGCCACTAGTGACAGATCCTGCACAACTGGAGTTAAAAGAAATCAAACTTAATGCTTATGAGTATCTCCTGCAATAAGATTCACTTAAATTCAATCTGTGCGTAGTTGTCTAATCTATTCTAACACTGGACCCCTGAACACTTCATTTCATCTGTAACCAGCTAAACATATTTAATTTAAGCTGAGTCACCTTGGTTCCTTTTACAGTCAAAAGAGAGAAATCTGTATCTCCAAAGCTGATAAAAGGTAAACCAGAAACATCTCCCTTCCCCCTGAGCTACAGAGGGAGATTAGCTGAATAGTTTAAATAGCTCAAGTTAAGAAAGCCCAGATGGGTTATGAAACCCACCTGTAGTCCATCTCCTTGGTGACAGGATGACTCATTTCCACAGTTCAGAGGGAAGAAGCAAATCTGTCAAACACTCTAGAACAAACAGGCATATTTAACATGTACATATCCACCACTGCTTTTTTATGGCTTTCTTAATTGATTAATACTCTAGTCTATAACAGCTATGTTAGGCCTCAGCCCCATAAGTGTCTTTCACTTCTCAGTTGTCTCATTAAAAGGAGATGAACTGTTCACCTGTTTACAATTAAACATATGCTTAAATGCTCACTGGCTTGGAGTCTATTCTTTTGTAGCTTAGGTACAATTTGTTCCCTTCATTGCACAAATTGCTGTTCCAGCTCTTTTTTATTATTATTATTAGTTTTGCCAGTTTTGTCCATCTGGGAGCAGGATGTTTTCTTCATGATAAGTAATTTAAATTGTATAAAAATTTATTTTTCAAAGAGTGATTTCAGCAATGTGTCCATTAACTTTATTTTTTCTGACTTGAACCTATTAAATGTAGTTTGTATGTTTGAAACTACAAGCTGCAAAAATCAAAATCTTCCCTGCTACTGATGGCAAAATCTTTCATGTACAATCCAATTAATTTAAATAAAGTAATTCTAAAATAACAGTAGTAGTGGTTTCTACTGTTCATGGAACTAGAAGTGTATATTCTCTCTTCCAGTTACAAAGAAGATTAAAAGCCAATTAACTTGATTTTTGTTTCTTTTCAGCAAGGAGTTCTGATTGTAAGTGTATAATTGCAGATTTTAGAAACTATTTAGTAGAGGTCAGTTAATTAAAAGCTAATGGAAAATATAAATATGTCATTATTGAATTCTTTAAATGTTATATTTGTACTAAATAATTGCAGTAAACTGTTTGAAGAACTCTAAAGCCCTTCACCCCAAGTACTCATATAATGCAAGATGGGTTTATTTCAATCACAATTTCT
Organism: Cettia cetti; assembly: GCA_013401135.1. Taxonomy (NCBI): domain Eukaryota; kingdom Metazoa; phylum Chordata; class Aves; order Passeriformes; family Sylviidae; genus Cettia; species Cettia cetti. The sequence continues at coordinate 105,467 of VZUI01040358.1, read as the reverse complement.
TGTAGTATTCAAAGCTGAAGTTGAGATATTAAACAACATGGTAGTTTGGATCTGTAGTTTTGTTCTCACTAGCTCTGGCTCTAACACCACACATGAGTTGGCCTCACTCCCTGCCAGCACCATTCTCTTGCTTTAGTGATGTCAGTTGAAGAACTTAAGATAGTAAATCCAACATCATGAAAGCAGCAAGTTGCACTAAGTATATTAAGCAGCAAAATCTAATCAAGTTCTACCTCCAACCTTGCCTGCCTTTTTCTTTCCATCCCAGATCATGCATTCTTCTGGGACAGCATTCCAGAAGAGCTTGCAAAGGTGACTTCTGTCTTTTCTTTACCTGATAACATTGTCAGGGATAATTTGGTTATCAGTTATCTAGTTTGCCTTAGAATTCCTTTTTTACTGATTATATTCTCTTGCAAACTCTCCCTTTGTTATCCCACAGAAAGGTACAGGGAAGAATCAGGAAGTTTCTGCCTTAAAATAATAGATAAGAACTTGCTAATTACATGTTCTGTCCTTTAAAACAAGAACAACATGAAAGAACCTTGATTTAAAAATAGTGTCCGAAGGTGTTCTCTCCCACACAGCTCGAACACTCAATTCCTGTTGAATCTCTCCATTATCTTTTATGAGAAACAGAAGATGATACCCAAGTTATTCTTCTTGTGCTCTAAACACATAAAAAAACCACCAAAAAAACTAGTACTGTAGCGCTGGGAAGGCTCCAAAGCTGAGAGCTTTGTCTGTCTGGTCTAGTCATGTCCATTCAGTAACAGGGAGAGCCAGTAAATAAATTGGCATTAAAATCATGTCTCACTGAAGACTGATCCATGATTGCAAGCTTGCTTGAATTCTAGGGAATTATGTGGTGTTCATAATGTGTCTTACTGGGACCTCCAAACTTTGGTAGATTTTTCACAACTCCAAAAGTCAGATCGTTTCTTTTCCATCCACATACCTGTTTGGGTGCTTGATACACATGCATGTAATAATTATTTTCTCTACCTGTGTGGATTTAGCCATCACAAAGAGATCTTTGGCCCTGAATTTGTGACAGATTAGCAACATATAGCTGTTAAATGAAGTGAGTAAAGAATGGAGATGGTCTGTAAGCTTTGCACAAATATATTTCCAAGAAGCTTATCAAAATTTCTGTGTACCCTATTGTACAGGAAAAGAAGGGATTTGGCAAATATGAAATAATTTTGGTTTTACTTTTTTATTATCATCAATCAGCAAGAAACAGGCAAGTGAATCGTGTTCTTCCTTTGGAAAATATTCTGAGAATCCTGGAAGCCTTCAACTGTTTATTGAAATATCTAAAAAATCAGAAATAATTATACTCACATGGACAGGCCAGTTTATCCCCATCTGTAGCTACAGTAGAACACATGGCCCAACTGGTGGAATCACACAAGGGATATCATATCACCAGGATACCATATCAACAGCACAAACTGTCACTGAAATGCAGGAGGAATTTGATATTTTCTATCAAGCATCCATCCACAAGGTTCCACACTTGTGATGACCATGCCAGGTGGATTATGTAATGGTAACAGTTGTCCCAGTTGCAATGCTTTCCTCCTTGCTTCTCTTTACCAAGAGCCTTATTTTATTTCCTTGACAACGAAATGGAGTGACTTATTCACTGCACATTGCTTACAAGAGCCATCTCTCCTTCAATTACTGCAATCTTACTATCAATTCAAATCTTTGCAGTTTTCAAAATTATCCAGCTCTTTACTTTTGAGGTTTGGGATTTGATTTTTCAGAAAATATAGATGGTAACTTTCCAGTCTGGGCAAATCCTGTTTTTCTGCACATATCTAATAAAACATGGAATACAATATATTAATACAGTCTATTCTATTTAATAATTATTGATATTTGTAATAATGTTTTCCTAGATCTGGATCTGGGCTGAATTGAAGAAAACACAACACAGAAAACTGAAAAAAAATTACTCTTACCTGTAACAACTATTCACTGTAAAAAGGCTTTCATAAAGATTCAACAAGAGACAGTGAAGGACTCGAATAATTAGAATTAGTTGGAATTTATATATTTCTCTTTTCAAATTATGTGACATTTTAATGAATCATTCAATGCTGTGATATCTTCAAGTCTCCCTGCCAAAATTTAGCAGAGAACATTAACAGTCCTAAAGCAAGCATCCTCTGCAGTTTAATGAGTCAAAGCTATGTGTATACAGATATCAGGGTCATCAGCATGGTAGAAGAATATACATAAATTTCAAGCTAAATTTCTGCTTTGTTTCCAAACCATATTTTGAAACAAGGCAACACTCCTAGATAAATGAACCAAATGTAATAAGTTGGGAAATTTTTTCTTAACATGTCCCTACACAAGTGGTGGAAATACATTTTATTTCTACTTCTGTACTCTGAAAGCCAAAGCACAAGTCTGGAAATGTTGCAGCATCTGAGCATCTTTACTAGGAGTTTTTAAATACAGCATGTTCCCTCAAAACCCCACTTTTTGGAATCATATGAATAGCTGTCCAGAAGACAGGATAAAAAAGTCAAAATCTGAATCAGAAAAACTGAAGACCAAAGAAGGGCAGGGAGAATTAAGCCACCACATCAATATTTTCATTTATTTTAAGGAATTCACAGCCTTGAATCACAAACTAAGGAAAAGCAAAATGTGACACTTCTCTCTTGGGCATGGAGGTAAAGATAAATTTATTATATAGATTGCAGAAATGTGCCACTTGTAAAACAAGCTTCCAGAAACTGGTAGCAAATAGAAACCCAAAAGGCAGCTATTAAAAGAGAACAGTATTTTTGGTCTAGATAGCAGCAGTGAGCTACATCACAGCAAAACAAAGCAAACTGCCTGGATAAGAATAATCTTGCACAGCATTATCCTCTGGCTGTATGTGTGCTGTCAGATCTTTTGAGATCCTAGATTTCAAACAACCAACTAAAATATCCCTTTCAAACAACCAAGCAAAAATATCCCTTCCTAGCACGCCAGCATGATCCAGATTTACCAAGGCTTACACAGTAAACATTTAGAAAGGCAAGCAACCCTACATTTGCTAGACAGAGCAACAAATAAGTACAATCCACTTGCAAATCCTACCAACACTACACTAACTCATAGCCTTGTAAGGGTGTGGTAATCCTAAAAACCACACAGTTCTTTCCTGCTGAAATTAGACATTTCCATTCTATCTAGAAAGCTTTTCTTTATGGGGGAGAACAAGAAGATTTGACCTTGCCATTAATTAAATATTCCTGGAGATATTTAATGAATTATCTTATCCTATCCTGTCCTGTCCTATCCATTATCACAGCAAACAAGTCTTCATCTTCTTATATAAATATCAGAATATATAAATTAAAATACACACAATTTGTGCTTTACACTGTATAGACATGTTTTGATAAAGCTAATCAGATCAGTTATGCTCTTTTTATAAAAAATATTTTAGAGGTTTCTGTTTGTTTATATGTAATATTAGAGGCAGTACTTTAGATACTTGTCCCGTGTTATCTTGCAATTAGAGGTTGCTATTCATCTCCCAGGAATGCCAAGCTGATCACAAAGACTTTATTGACTCACTGCTGTCTTTGATGTATTTCTCTGGGCCCCTTGGTTACAACCAGTAGTCACTAAAAACACCAATCACAATCACAAAGACCAACCAAAAAAAACTATCTTCTAGCTAGCAGTTCTTCACCTTTTATGAGTTGCCATCCCCTTAAAAAATACTTCATAAAACATTAAAGCATGACAAGTCTTCCTTGTTTTAGTCCTTCTTTACAGATCCTGGGGAAATAAAAAATGGATTCTCATTGCTCCCTGTTGCTAACACTAAACATCCCTCTTTCCGGTCAAATTGTTCAACATTAAATTTCCAAAATTTAGATGTCAAGTACATGATGACAACCAATAAAGAGAATGCTTCCATTTGTTGCCTCAAGACATCTGAAAATAATTAACTCTTTTTCCTTTTTTCTTATCTCTGTGCAGTTACATAATAGTCATAGAAGCAAAGCAAGGGCCTAGGAAGATTTTCTCTTCTGAGAAGTAGCCAACTCAGTGGAAAAGCCTGAAGACCCTGACCTAACCCAGCATCTGGGAAATGTAAGGTTATTTGTCATCCACTATATGTTTTTCTGTAATTTAATTCATTTTAATTTTACATGAATTGCACAATTGATATTTCATCCCTTCTCAAGGCAGAAACTCATTAGGAGCCCACTATTTTCTGTTCCAGTAAAAAAAGGACAATGTGCTATTTGTAATTATTTGCTAGCCAAATAATAGCATAAATTTCATTTGGTCTTGCCTATAGTATTTTGTGGTGAAATGCCAACATCAAAAAAAATAATGAAAGTACGTAATACCAAATTATACATCAACACAATTGCAGTAATTACAAGGAGTACTCTTGCATTCCAATGTGACCCAGAATCGTGACAGATCAAAACATTAATCTTCATGCATTTGCCAATGAAGCTTTGTCAATCAAGATGACCCAGTCCCAGAAGATGCAGAAAGAGGAATTCAACACAATGAAACTGTTCAGTGTGGGCCTAAAATTTACAGCCTTGAAAACATAAAAACATTATAGACATCTGCTTTGATAGAGCAGCATGGCTGTATTAGATCTTTCCTGTCTCAATTTAATCTGACATAGCCAGTGGATGGATAAGTGTAGCCATTCCCTGCAGAGGTGATGATTGACCTCTGCGTCACAAGATGAGTTGGAAATCCTTGCCAGCTGAGATTTATGTTTCAGAAATCTGCAAAGTTGGGATGTTTTGTAACCATTTTTAAAATAGAGGTGAGACAAATGGCTGCCCACACTTTCTGGAGCTGATATCTATTTATATTACAAAACTAAGCTGACTAGCAACCAGTGAATGATTATTTCTTAGATTAATTTGGTGCCTTCATTCTTTGTGAAAAGAAATGCATGTTATTTCATATGACTTTGTCTGAAAATAACGAGTGTTTGATAGAGTTACCATGAGTACTATGCATTTATTATTTATGAATTTGTGACCATAAGAGAAACATCTATAAATGTGATAGTGAAATACTGATTGCCTTTTCAGTGGTATTTTCTTAGATGAAGATTTCTAGACAAGTCCTTCCAGGTATGTGTAACTGATTCCCTGCATACCTTTCTGATTCTCTAATCAACTAGACTTAATGCTTCTTTTTTGCGTCTGGGATGAGACTGTCTGTGTATTATTTGGGAATCTTCATGCAAATTCAAGAGTTCACCCCTGTCTGCATAAAAGAGACAAAGAGCTTCACAAGTTAAGTAGCTGAAAGTAAGAAAGGCTTGTCTAAATATTTCTTATTCCATACTTAACTGTGGTGGCAAACATTCTCTCTAAGTCGTTTATCCCTTGGACCCTTTCTTTCCAAAGTCCCTGACTCCTACCTTCCTTTTGTCTGAGCAAAGTGGGCTGCTTCAGTGAGTTTACACTTCAATGTGATTGTTTCCCAAGTAGATAAATATTTGACGGCAAACACTGTGTTTCAAACGTTGCCAAGATTGGTACAACACCCTCTAAATGGTGTCAGATGATCTCCTGTTTACTGCAATGTTTACTGCAATAGTGTCCGAAACACACAAATATCCCACTCAATTATTTCCTGTCTCTTATCTCACCTAGACTGTAATCTCTTCAGAGTAAAAACGGCTTTATTTTGAATTTTACATGATAACAGGTAGAGTGTCAAAGCTCAATGATTAACAAACTGTTAAAGACAAATCTCAGCAGGAGCCGACTACAAATGCTGGGTTTTCTCTAGCAAAACTTTTAAACTTTTCCCATATGAAGCTTTGGACATACGGTACTTTTTTCCACACGCAAATTCCCATTTTCAGCAAAGATACGCAAAAGATGAACAGAAATTGAGAATGTTTACATGTACAGGGGCTAAGAGCCCTTGTCAAACAAGTATAACCAAACTCCTCTATCTTTAAGAAGCCATAATAAGTACATCGCTCTTAGGTATTATATATATATATATATATATTTTTTTTTTTTTTCCCCGTAGATACATAATCACAGACATTCACTAAGGAATACTATAAAGGCAGCACCACCTAGTGGCACCCAAACCGCAGTGTAGTATTTTCAGTGGTTTCCTGAAGAAAATCCTATTGGAAACACAGGGGAAACTCATCTGAAATTATTTTTGAAATACCCACATGACATTTACATGTTTTGGTCTTTTTTTTTTTTTCCTCTAGCAAGAACATGAATTAAATATTTGCAAGCTCTTAGCATATATATGTACATATATACTTACTTTCTCTTGTAAGTACTCTTTGAACGAGAAAAAGGGTAGTGAACATGACCATTAATCACAGAGGATATTTTTCTTTTTATTGTACATATATATATATAAATATTTGTAAAAGATCAAGTACCAGAATAATTACTACTCACACCTTTTCATCTGACTTTATTATTTACTACTGCATGTGTAAGGTTTAGATAAAAACCTGCACAGGAGTAAGAAATACCTAGCAACTTTGGACCACTTCCTGAATATTTTCCAACATTCAGGAAACATTGCAGGGAACTGTAATTTATCTTGCTTCAATAAGTACAGTCCATGACAGAGGTGCTCACTGCAAAAATCAGAAGGGTTCAGTGTGTAAAGAGCAGTTGTCCTCCCCAGTGAAGGTTCTGGCATATGTATTTACATCTGTGCTCAGTAGCTGTACAGCTCTGGGACTATCACTTGGTAGCATTTTAAATCATCCTACCATCTGCTTTTCACTTGCCCCTGTAAATCCTCTATTGACACTTCTGTGACACTTCAGGAGGTGAAAAACCCTCCAATGCATCTGCCACCATGGGAGCCTGCCAGTGCAAACTACCATTGTTCTGAACACTGAGAATCAGTGGTTTGTTACAGCGCTTTCCCAGTCTTTCTCTGGGCATGCACTGGCAGTTTGGCATTAGCATATATATAAATCTCTAGTATATAAATCTCTATATATAAATCTCTAGTAATTATATGAAATTATATGATAACATGTTTTAAAGTTATGAACATTATGTGACAGCATAGGAAGGAAAAACCTCAGTAATCAAAACCAGTAGTTGTCTTTTTTTTTATACAGTGCAAATAGTACACATCAGGCACCCAAACTACTCCTGCCTCATCCCTTTTCTCTCAGCCTGTCCCATCCTCCATGCAGACCACAGCTCACCTCTCCACTTCCTGAACTTGCACCCCATGTGGTATTTGGTAATCCCCTACTCCCACTCCTCGCTTCCCAGTCCTGAGTACCAGCACAGCTGTTCTGTTCCTAGTTCCAAACACACCCCCAGTGCCTACTTCTCTCACGTTCACAGCTGTCAGGCATCCTACTCTCCATCTTCACAGCCACATCACTGCTGGGGTATTTCAGATGCTCCTAAATTTCATTCACCACTGGCATAGTGTTGCTGGAGTTATGACTGTTTCACCACTGACCTCACAGATTCCTTCCTTGCCTACAAGAGAGCATGGAAAAACAGAGAACAAAATGACTGAATAGACTAATTCTAGTTAAACACTTTATGGAATTCTTTTTACCATGCTTTATAATTTCGTGATTGGGGATTTTTTTTTTTTTCAGTCTTCCCCATGTCTCACAGTGGCTTTATTCTAAACTCTAATTCTCCTGATAGTTTGAATCTTTCCACACCAGTTTATTTATCCATTGTTACTGGTAATACCTGTTTTGAACAGGCATTGTGCTTTACCTTAAGGAGTAAAGAGTTTAATCTGAAAGTATTTGGAGAGATGATTTATGTCCTCTTACAATATTCACTTTTCTAGACTAATTACATGAACTTTTTGAGGATAAACTTAGTCTCTTGCAGACATCCATGTTTCCACTACCTGTTATCTAATCCAACTGGAAGGAGCAAATCAACACAATTCAGCAGTTTTGTGTCCAACAAAGCAAGTTCTCCTAAGCCCATGTTTACATAGCTTCCAGATGTGCCAGGGCTTGATCTGCCAGCAAACCACAGGGAAGCAGAGCAAAACCCATTGCAGTATAACCCTTTCTCCACTCACAGAAACTGTTAACCAGATAACCTTAGTGTATCCTCATCTGTCCAAACTCCACCTTTCTTGAACACTCAAACACACTGTACAGAGCGCTTAAGGAGAAGTATCTCTGATAGAAATTGGGGAAGAATAGGTCAGATTGCATCTCATACGTTGTAAGCTGTGTTTCTCATTATTCCCACATACCTGCATTTTCTATCACCTCTGATTATGTAGGCCTTCTTCTACATATTACATTTTCAAGTGACTCCTCAAATAAATTCTTTTTATTTCCTACGTACATATATTTTGCTATTAAATTCCAGCCCGTTTCTATTACATTCTGGGTTCTGTTTTTGTTGTTGTTTTAATTTTCACACTTTATGCTTTTTTTTCTTTATATATTTAATACTATTCTATGTATTAAGCAATTAATCAAAACATTAATATTACAGTCAGTTCTTGGGCATTTCCTGGATAACTTTGCCAGTACCTTTCCTCCACAATGACAGTACTCTTAATATAATGTTATCTCCACTTTTGCCAAGTCATTACACACCTAAATTCCCATCTTTTCTAGCTGAACTATTAATTTCCCATGTAGTAGTGAATATTTCAGTTCCATACAACAAGTTAAAGACTTCAAGCTGCTAAAGAAAAATGCAGCTATAAATAGTAATTAAAATAAGAACCAAGACATGTAAATTCTGTATAAATATTTTATTATGTATAAAAGACAACTTACATGGATAGGTGCTCTATTAGAACAAAATACTGGCTGTTTTCATTAAAAGACTCAAATGCTATAAAAAGCATTTTAGAATGTCTCTTCCATCTTCTACAATGATGTATTACTTAGGTACTCATACCAAGCAGCAAATGTACTGCAACATAGCAGTGGCTGATGTTTCTAATGATGCTATGACAAAGCAAAAGGAAGGCACCATATGGCATCCAAATTTGGATTCAAGACAGGAGTTCTTTGTCTCCAAGTCAACAAAACCAGGCAGAGTTATGGAGTCAAATACTCAGTCCATAGACTTTTAAACAGATTTTGCAAAACATCTCCTTTGGGATGTCAGCTGGCTCTGGCAAATACAAATCTCTTGATTTGATTTAAGATGGAGACAATGGAAAATAACAATGGGAAAGAAAGAAAAAATAAGGAAGATGGAATTAGAAGCTCTGGAAAAATCAGAAGGCAATCTTGTTCAAGGAAAATACTCCCAACAGAATCCCTAGTTTTCTTACAGTAAGCATATATGCTCAATACAAGAAAAACATTTGAAAGTCTATATGTAAGCATTTAATCCTCTCATAAATCAGATCAATTTTGTTTAGTGTTATTATTTTGTGTATGAGATCCATACAAAGGAGATTTTGTTTTTCATTTGTCTAAACCTTGAAAAGACGCCACAAAAAGGAATCAAAATACTATAACAGTGCGACTGTAATAACTAGCTAGCAATGTGAAATTTTATGTACATAATTAAAACAACAGTGTTATTTAATTTCTAATTTATCTTTGACTTCCAAAGGCTAGACAATCAAAGAAAAATTTTGTTCTTTTAAAAACCAAGTTGCAAATCTTTTGCTAAATTTATTTAGCTGAAATATTTATGATTGTCAGTATGTAAACTACCTCCCAAAAAAAAGAGCCTGATATGTAAACAGTTAACTATATATAATTACATATGTATATTAGGATATGCAAGTTTGAACATTGTTCAAGGCATAAGGTGGATACAGGGTATAAGGTTTCTCTCAAAAATGAGAATGTAAGCTTAGTGCAGTGATACTAAAGTTATCCAAAGTATCTTGCAAGAGAGTTTTCTGTTGGCTGTCATAGGAAAAGTAATAATAATAAAAAACCAAACAAAAAAATAAAATGACCTCCAAAAAACCAACCCCAAATTTCCAGGTGTCCACTCTTTCTGTTAGGCACCAGATAGTAAAAAAAAACAACCCTCTCTGAATACTTCAGTAGTCACATTTCCATCCTACAAAACTCTGTATTTACCTATGGGTTCAGCAAGTTAAAATGGGAAGTTTCCAGTTCTTACTGTTGAAGAACTGTGAATAAAGTTAAAAGTAGTATTTTAATTAAATGATAAAAATGTAACAATTACTTCTTTTTAATATTTACATTTGGGTGTGGCATATTAACTAGAACAATGAAAGTGGCTTGTGCTTTGGTGATGAGAACAATGCCTGGCTTCAAACTCTCCAATGTGACTTTTAAACTTTCATTTTTAAGATTTTTTAATTTTTAAAACTATATAGAAATATTTTATGGGGATTAAGTTTAGATAAATTTGTATATGTTCTGTATTTCAAATCTAAACCATGTGACATAAGTTGTATTTTTTCTATCCTTACTTTTCATATTACTGGATTTTTTTTTTAATACATGCAGAGTAAATGTTTTTACATATTAAAAAATTATCTCATAATTTCATTGTTACATGGAAGCTTTCAAAAAACTCTGGAGGACAAGAAACAGGAAAATACAAACTTACACATGCAGCTAATTTCCACATATTATATAATAATCCCCTTGCTCTCAAACACACTCACCGAGTAGCAGCGTAACAAAACCACTGAATGATATTGACATCTGAATTTAATTTTGGTTGGCATTTTTCGATGCATGTGTTGTTATTACTAGGAGTTCTCCCAGATAAAAGGAGAACAGTGCAAGAAGGAATTTTTTTGGTATATATTTTCATATGTGTTATTAACTGTTACAGGAGAGGTAATTGCTCTTATGTACTGCCAGAACTAAGGCAGAACATAATACTTCTTGATATTGTCAAAACCTACAAATCAGAGAACAAGAATGTTTTGAACTTCCACAAAATGCAAACCTGTTTCCATGAAAATTGTATAAGAACTTCCAAAACATTTGAGTTTCACTTCCTGTCAGAAAATCTGACATTGATGGAGTTTCCAGGAGTCAAAAGTCCATGAGTTTTGGCATGAACTGGTTCAGTTTTAGGAGAAATTTTGATTTCAAAATTCTGAAGTAGCTGTGGACACAAACAGGACAAGTATTAGAAAAACTGCCAGATTACCAATGAAGAGTAGCCTGTAAAGAAGAGATCATAACAGATGGTCACAATCAAAATTTGTGTTGCCAGTTTGGCAGAGTTTAAGTGCTATGATTCCCATCCATGAAAAAAAAAAAAAGAAGGTGTTACAAGGTAAAAATTATAGTTCAAAATCTTCCTCCTCTGATGAGAAAGCCCTTTCTGAAGAACTTCCACATAACCAGATAAACAGTCTGAGCTATCAAAGAAACTAAGGTCTTTGACTTTGTTAGGTTCCTCTCTACCTGTTTTTGATTTCACTTCCTTTAATATCAACCAATATGTGAAATTATTAAGAAAGCTATAGGAATCCCAATCCCATCAGACACATTTTTCTGAATGAAGAATACCTCAGCTATCTACTTTTACACTTTCAAAAAGGAAATACTGCTACATGCTCAACTTTTCCTAATAATAAATCACACTTTTTCTTTAAATTAAATAATTATCTCTTATCCTTCTCCTAGTATGACTGATGACCTATGTATTATTTTCCTATATATAACTACATTTTTCGGTGTCAGATATTTGAGGAAACTTTTATCTAATTTTTCTCTTTTTAAAATCCCTCTTGTTATTCTTTGTCTTCCAAATTTCCTTGAATTTGGCTATATTGTCCTTAAAATGCAATGCATGGGGATGGGTGTTTATAATTACTTAGTGAGGATTCATCAGTGTTTAGCAAGACTGAGTAATTTAGCTCCTCTTTCTTACATACAAATTGCTTGCTAATGCTGCTAACATTATCTAGAATCACATTGTTTTGTCAGAATTGACCAATTTTTTACTGTATCCCTCTAGTCTGTTCCTATGGTACCAATATTACCAGACAGCTGTTCATAAATTTGTATTTATGCATTTATTTCTTCTCAAGGGGACTTTCAACTGTCATTAGTGAATAATTTTAAGTTGCTTCTGGAACATTTCTCCTTTTTTTTTTCAAAATTCTATATTCACATCCCCTGATTTTAACTTAATTCACACCAGCTTGGTATCCCATGCAAACTGTAAAAGTAATCTCTAATCCATCACTTACGCTGTTAATGAAAAATAACAGCCTAAATCAAATGCAGGGCAGACTTTTATAGAATTTTAATTAAATGTTTTCCCTGTTTAACAGCAAATATTTGATAGCTAATGCCTCCAGCTATTTCCTTTTTCCAACCAGCTGTGCATGTGTTTTATGGGCACTTCCATCTGGAACAAATTTTATTAATTTTATTGAGAGAAAAACATACAGGACATGTGAAAATACTTCCTGAAGTCAGAGTATATGACTTACTTTATACTCCTACATGAGGTAAGTGATCAAGGCAAGGAAAGAAATCAGAGTGGTCTGAATTTCTCTTTGATAAGCTCCAGGTTTTTTCTAATTTTAACTCACTTAAATATCATCTCTGTGTTTGTAAATAGGTTGTGTGCTATTTTGTTCTAGTTTCTTTCCAGAAAACAAAGCAGGTTCTCCATTGCTTCCTTGAGCTTCCTTTTCAAAAAGATGGAATCACATTTGTTTTACCAAGCCCCTGGGAGCTCTCTCACTCTCAGTTCCAAAAGACAGGCACTAATTGTTCAGAGATTGCTCTAGAAATTTACTCAAGGAAATTGAAAAACAATTTCAATCAAGCTTTCCTTTGAATACATAAAATGGATCTAAACCTTTTTATATTTTTCGTGATTCGATTGCACAATCTGGACTCATTATTTGAGCTATAGGATATCTTGTAAGTGACAAAAAATGTAGCAGCTGTTGAGAACATTTTCTTTATGATATGAACTAATCAAAAACAATATATCTCAATATGTACTATTTATATGACTATAAATTATGTATATCTAAAATGATAATGAGGTAGGAGAAAGAACAAGAAGAGACAGAAAAGCCCAGAACATAGAAAAATTATACTGTTTGTCATCACACTGTACATCACACAGTACAAGAATATAAAATTTATTTTATGTCTTTGTAAGTTCTGAATTCTTCTAACTAACTGAGCAGGTAACCATTCTAATATACATTAGGAAAGATTTCTGATTTGCTTAAAAAAGCCTTCTGTACCAAATCTATATACTTCCTTAACAAACTTACCTTTAGTTTTACATCATGTGTACCATACCATCTGCAATGTAGTTTAAGTACTATGCTATATTTCAAGCATGCTTATTTTCAATTTTTTAAGTCTTTGCAGCATGAGTACGTCAGACAACACTTCAATACAAAGGTTTTGAACACTGTAGGATACCCAGAAATGGCATTAAAAAAATAACATAAATTCACTTTTCCTTTTGTAATGCTGTTACACAGTTCTAACCTGAATCAGGGCAAGATGGATTTCCAGCTCTGCAATTCTTTTTCCTATACAACTTCGGATGCCATAACCAAAGGGGATGGAGCCAAAGTTGTCTACTCTGTCCAAATTGTCTTTCCTCAGCCAGCGCTCTGGTCGGAACTCATTTGCCACTGAAAAATTTTCTTCACTGTATGAAGTTGCATAATGACAAAGTGCCAGCTGGGTCTGAGGAAATAAATGATATTTATATTTAGCTAGCTCCAATGCACATAACAAAATTTAAAAGCATTTGCAATTACTGTAATTTCCACAATAAGAGGTGATAAAAATTAAGCAACTCTGAGTAATTCTAAAGACAAAAGGATACCTCAAAAATCAAATCCCTTTCTCAGTTGGTCAAAGGAAATAATCTTCAAATTGTTTTCAAAGTTGCTGGACATATTAGAGAAGATGCAGTGGGGAAGGAGATGGGAACAAGTCACAAGTATTAGGAATTGTTTCATGAAGTTGCTATGACAAAAAGGGAGAAAATTTCTACAAAGGGAATTAACAGACGAAGAATTAGAAAACTGCAAGAATAATGAAATTCATTTTTTAAAATTGAATTTTATCATTATACAGATACGTTATTAATAGACTCCACTCTCAAGAATATTAAGAAGAAATCATGATGATAAATTTATTTGCAGGTGACAACCCAAATAAAAAATATCAAAACAACAGCAACAAGTCAATCATAAAATCTATTTGTGGAATATAAATGGGTATTACTGAAATACTTTCCTCTTAATGTTATAGCATACTGAAATCTTTTAAAATCAAGGAAGTGTATATATGTTGTAGCAGATCATATTTCATTTGCAAAAATTAAACTGTTCTCTGCAGAGGACTGCAACAGAACCTACCCCTTTAGGTATCAAGTATCCTCCAATGATCAAGTCTTTTTGGGTCACTCTTCCATTTCCTGGCAATACTGGATATAACCTAGTGAGAAACATTTTTCTGAATTTCAACAGCAATAACTAATACAAATAAAAAATTTTGAGATTCCAATTTGCATTCACAAATATGCAGGATGAATGCCATATTCATTCACATCAAAAATGTTTTCCAGGAGTACAGAACACCTTGAAGCTTTGAAGACCTTGAATCATCTGTGAGACTATGACCATCATCTGAGAAAAGTTATTTATTAGTAACTGAAGGTTGAGCTGGTTGGTCTATGCATTTATTCACTTTAACATGTACAATCATGAAGGTAGGTGGTCAAGCTGGGGATATTTTAGCACTACTTGCTAAAGCTGAAAAAACCTTATTGATGCCTTCTCTAAAATCCTCATGATCATTTAGTATAAACATATTTTTTTAAAAGTATGTCACATGCCTTTAATTTAAATTAAAAAGCTTGAAATTATTGAAGTGGTTCTGCAAAGTACCAGTGTGGGGGAGGAGGTTGTTACATTTTATCACACAGACTAAAGGGAAAAATCAAACTTTCATTTCCTTATCAGACATGTCCTACATACATGATACCAATTCTACTGTACTTAGAAACATTAAACATTATATAATCTATCTTATTCATTGCTTGAACAATGAATATCCTTGGACATAATACTGCTGAAATAAATAAAAGTAGAAGCAGCAAATAGCAGTAGCAACAATAAACTACAAATGCTAAAATGGACTCAAAACTCATTAGAATAACATGGAATTACATCTTTTAGTTGTCTGCCACTTACCTCAAGGTTTCTTTCAGGACAGCTCTAATCAAAGGCAATTTTGGGACATCATGAGCAACTGGAACTTGATCTTTCCTCAGCTTATTGACTATTTCCTCATAAACACGTTGCTGCACCTCTGGGTGCTTTGCCAACAAGTATATTGCCCAGGACAAAGTAAAAGAAGTCTAAGGAAGAAACCACAATCATCAAGCCCAACAAGATTACATTAAAAATTATTTCAAGCCAAGAAAAACAATCAGCTTTCAACTGCATGGGGTTTTTTAAGTTTGACGTTATGAAACAGGCTGGCAATGATTCACATCTGGATTCAGTGGGAGGTTGCCAGGCTTCGCCATCTCCTCCTTCATCCCTTTTCCATCTAAAAGTCCACCACATATCAAAACAATCCATATTGATATTTTCCCAGTGAAATATAAAAAGCAACAGACAAAACAAATGCAAACCAAACTATGTAGGCAACATTGAAACATAAACACTCTAAACAGCAATGGATTTAGTTAGCTCTTAGTTTTCAATATGCATTTCACCTTTCCTTCCAACAAAAACACTTCACAGGAAACAAGATAAGAAAATACTTCTCAGAGCATTTCCAACCCCTTTTAAGCATATGGTGGTCCCCTCATAGCATCCACACAACAGAATTTATATAATCACTGCTAAGATTATGCTTTATCCTTTTGGTAAGCAATGCTACACCACTATAATTTAAAAATATTTTGAGTGAAGAAGAAATAGAACACGAGGCAGGACACACTTCAACTTTGAGCACAAGAGGATTTAAAGAAACCCGTCATCTAATCTTTTTTCACCACAGCTGGAAAAAAACATCGTCTTGTGGAAATGTCTTGTTCCCATCTTAAGATCAGTTTAGAATGCAAGTTCATAATGATGGTGACCTTTTATGTCTTGTCTTCAAACTGCTAGAAGTACCATTGTAATGCTAGAAGTACCATTCTGATAAGCTTTTCTTGTTTTTCTTGCAATATTGAATGGCTGTGCCTTCTAGAGTACAACCCAGTTCTATCCCACTCAGAGGAGATGGCAATTGTGCCAGCTGTGTACAGAACTTCTCTGACACAATGTTCCTTCCCAGCTTCCCAGTTCCTTCATAACTTCTTAAAAATTAGGGCTGTTCCACCAACAGACAAAATGCTTGTAGCCAACAACTGACTCACAATTCTGTTGAATGCTTTTAGATGTTTAGAATCCTCTAAACCTCTTTCAGTTTCTATGATAAAATGAGATCTGAATTGACAGCAGTAGGGAAATAAAGATTCCTTCAATTTTTGATTTGTACTTGAAAATGAGGAAGTCAGAAGTATTGTCCTCTCAGAAAAGGACTGTTGCCAGCTGAGAAAGCTGAGTCAAATGGAAAGGGAAATTCTTGTTGGCATGAACACTGTCATTTTCTTTTAATGAAAAATGTCACACACTAAAAATGGAAAATTAATGGTCTGAAAGATTAGAAAATGAATGGGATGAATAACTGTGTTTTGGTTAAGAACCAAACATCAAAAAGTTCTGCAAACTCATAGGCCCTTGGGACATTTAACCAATGGAGTAATATTCAGCACATAAAGAAGTTTTACATATGCTACTTATTTTGGAATTCAAAAGTGATTGCTGTTGGGTTTTTTTTGTTTTCTTTAGAAACCTTACAAACTTTCTTCAGCCAAAAAAAAAAATCTGAATTCAATTACTGAGAGAGTTTTTCTTTTCTTTAAGACCATTTTACTTTTTTACTTATTTTAAACTTTTCTACTGTAAGACTAATTAGGTCCTACATAATACTTCTTCATCAAATGAATATAATTTCTTTTATATTCATTTTGTTCAAATTTGTTCAGTTACAATCATTTATAGTAGCAGTGTTCATTGATATTCTAAATAATTCTGTATACATTGTACATAAAATAACTCATCTTTTTTTTCCCTTATTCTTCCAATTGTCATGCTGCAGTCAGTACTGAGCTACCCTGATTTCATATGACAGGAATGAGAGGGGAAGATACACACATGACATTAATGCTTCTTCAAATGGTCTCTATGGCAAAACAGAAGCATGAGAGACACTTGAAACATGTTCCTAGGTGTTAACATACTGGATACACCAGCCCCATTAATCCTGAGCCTTTACCCCAGCTCTTAGCCTCAGCCTGACTCTATGTTGCCAGCACAAGCAGGGGTAGAGAGAACTCACGCCTTATCCCCATCATCGCTGGCACAACATCCCCCTCCTAATGGATTCCAGCAGAAAGCAGGGATCTGATCCATAATGTGTGTCCCAGTTGATTTAGTTAGCCACACATGAAAATCCTTTACCAAACTCTACACATGAGTTTATTGATCAATTATTTTCACACTAACTTTCAGCTAACTTTTCTATTGTGGTCTGCCTAAAGTAGTGCAAACACCAACCTGATAAGCAAACTAGTTAAAAGCAAATGTGTGAAATACAAGCTGAATGTAAAGACAATTGCTATTTTATCTGTTTAATAAACTGTGGAACAGACTCCCAAATGATGTGTTCCTGAAAACCATAACTAGATCAGAAAACTGATTTCATTCCATGGGGAGATTAATCAGTACAGGAAGTATTTTGTATATTATCGCTTTAAAGGCATCATGGCTTAAATGCGTTAAAATTACATCCTTATAAACAATGTAATCCCTCTGAAGAGATCTGCCAGTGATACTGGTTTACAAAAACAACTGTGCACAAGAAAAATGGTAACAAGCTTACTGTGTCCACTCCTGCCAGAAGCATTTCAGTCATGTTGGCATAGATCTCTTCCAAAGTAAGTTCCTTACTCACTAGCAGGTGTGTAAGTAGCCCACCATTCACTACTTCTCCTTGGTCCAGCTGACACTGAATAGCCTTCAATTTGTTGTCAACATGGATTTGACCTTTGGGATTCAAAAAAATTGTTAAGCCTCCATTTTTATTTTTCTGCTGGTTCCATTCAGTAAGCACATTTCTCACTTACACTACACTGCACATTCAGGGAAAAAGGAAAAATCCTAGAGTGGGAGTAGAGGTGCTTGGGTACTCATGGCAAGGAAAGATTGAGCTGACAGGAACCTTGGTAGCTCACAGCATAAAAATGCTGAGCACAGAGAAAGGACACAGGAGACTTCAGTTCCCTTCCCCAAAGGAAGCTCGAGGCCAAGTTTTTACGCCCACCTGGCTTGTCTCCTGATGACTCTGCAAGAAGTGGTGAACTCTGCAGAGCACGCTGCAACTCAGCACAGAGGCTGCTAGCAGCAACCAGAAGGTCAAAGACAAAGAACTTAGTTACTCTGAGGACAAAGATGAGGAGCATCAAGTAATAACAAAAGTTCAAAAACTTCAGTGAATGACACACTGAGTAATTTCTATATATATTTCTAACCCACAGTTCCATGTATACTCCAGTGACTGCTTGCAGTATCTTTGGTCAAAAAAGGGATTTAAGAAGAGAAAAACTCCTCAGAAAGTTAATGGCTCACAAAATGAGCTTACAAAAAAAAAATGCATGTAGTTTTCTAGTATTTGAGAGAGAAAAAGTGTTCAAGTTTTTTTAACACTTAAGAACATTAAAAAAATAAAATTGTGAAGACAACTCCTTCTTCCTACTTACATGAAAACTGATTCATAAAATAGCCTGGAATGTTTTATTTACAAAAAACCCCCATATTGTAGGACATCAATGTACTTTGATGTCAACTTATACATTTGTGTATATATATATATATGTGTGTGTGTGTGTGTGTATATACGTATATATATGCATATGTATATGTATATATATATATATATATATATGTATGTATGTATGTATGTATGTATAAATCAATTTTACAAAGTGTTTAATTAATTGCCAGAGCCTAGTTTATTAACTTTCTAGTCAGCTTTGGTTGTGATTATTTGTCAGGGTGCTTAATTAAAATTTTGCTGAAGCCAACCAAACTACCCTCCTTAAAATTGAAATGGCTTAAGATAAAACCTTGGCAAAGCACTTGGACCTGGAGTGACAAGTGGGTGCTGAAACAGATGGAGATAAATAAAGAACAGTATAAAATAGGGGAGTTTTGAAATGTACTGGTAAGGTTTGTTTTCAGTAAAATATTTTTAAAACATTTCTCCTGGCTAGTCTGCATTTAATATGGAACTTACTTCTGCCACAATGTCTTCTTATAATTTTAGGAGAGAAATTCAGCTTGTCCCATTCAAAAACACACAGAACCTGCAGAAATACAGCTGAACTTTTCTATACTGAATCTTACTAAATTTGAAGAGTCCATCCCAGGATCTGCAGAACTCTCTCCAGGGTTTTGGAATAAGTGGACGAAGCCATTTGGGAATAGCACCTGCATACATAGTGGTCTTAAACATGCTAAACATCAGTTCCAGAGCCTCAATATATTCAACAGTCTGCTGTGGGATGTTGTTTTCCAGGCAGCCCAACCGGCATTCGTACAGAATAGTCGCCACACCTGCACATAAAAAAAATGAAAGAACTGTCTATACACATGCAACAATACATACTGATAATTAAGGAATGAACTAACATAAAGTGGAACTACCTTACAAGAAATGTATATTATCATTACTTCAGTTGGAGAACAGATATAAGGGAAATTCCAAACACAGTAAAATAGCCCAGCTAAACATTGCAGCAAGAGAGTAGTTGCTATGTCAGTAATGCTCAGCATGAGAACACAGCCAGGAATTCCACCAGGAGTAGAGCAGCCTCCAGCCTGTTCTCTGTGTTTTGCACTGCAATACAAATCCTGAGCCTGTCCTGTTGGCCTCTGAACACACAGGAGCACACAAGTCCAAAGACATTTCTGATAACTGGTGACAATGCAGGAGGTTCTACCAGAGGTTGTGTCTGTCATCAGCTGGTGGCAAATGAATGCTGAGTCTGTATAAATGGATAAGAATCTTGCACTCCAGACAGTGCTTTTACTGCACACACCATGCTACACCTGGCCCTGAAAAACATCAAGTATGACACTGTTGCAAGTGACAAAATTGACTGTGTCTTGTTCTTACTTGCTGTAATTTTCACAGATGTCTTTCTGCAGTTCTGCAGGCATCTCAGTAGAAATTATCTTTACTGACAAAAATTATTTTAAAACTTGTTTATTTTCATTTCATTCTTCCTTTCCTAAATTTCCTCCCTGGGAAGATAGTTTTCTGCATCTTTTCTTTTTTTGTGCCTCTTTCAGAAACTGCTAGTTCTTATACATGCTCTTGCTGTTTACATGGTCCCTTCAAAGAAATCTTACATCTTGCTTGGCTCCCTGAACAGTTACAGTGTAAGCTATATAAACAGCAAGTCATATAGAAAATAAGTGTGCACCAGGCACAAGTTATAAATGAAAAACTAAAAGAATGTGAAGAATTTAAATTAACCCATCAGTTATAGTGAATCTGTAAGCTCACAGTTTGAAATTCCATAAACTGGTAGTTAAATGCCATTTTTATAAGCTATTAATGTGAAACAGACCAAGCAGGCAGCCAGCAATTTGATACAACATCTTCATAAGTGAGCAATTTTGAAATTGTTCAAATCCCAAATTACTCAGCTGCTTGTCAGCAGAGTACTAATGTTTTTAAAAAGCATTACATATAACAAGATGGGGTTGTATGCAGTCAGTTAAAGAAATACATGACATATGTATCACCATGAGATTTCTGTAAGAACACAGGAAATGCCATACAGGCTCAGGTCAGGGTTTCATTCAGCATTGCCTCATTAATGGTAGCCAGTGGCAGATGATCTTAAGGCAGGCATAACAATCCCATACTTGGCATCTGTAGGCAGGGAAAAGCAGTATCTTTTCCTACATTAAGCTATGAACTGAATTTAGATACATCATGTGGGAATTCCTCATTGGAATCTGGATGGTATATTGTGAAATTAATGTCTTAGAAGCCACCTGTTAGAAGGCCAACACTGTTACTCTTGAGAAATACAGAAATACAAAGTACTGAGACTTTTCAAGGCCTTGGTTGGACATTTTACCTATACACCAGCATTTCCATGGGAATTGCTCCTTAATGCAAGGTACCAGGTCTTTGGACTTAGCAAAGAAATTCTACTGGTACCCACTGCTCCAACTAGGAAGACACACAAATGCAGAATATCAAAATTCCCTTTTCAGATTAATCACAACAGGGCACAGTCATTTGACAGACATGCCTAACCACAACCACACTGCTTTACATCCATTTTCTTTACAGATCCAGCCTGGGCTTACCTTCCATTGAATACTTGAAGAAAAGGTTGTTAACATTTGTCACTGTTTCCCCATCCTCCTCTTGACTTCTGAGGGTGTGGATTCTTTTAATTAAGTCTGTGATAACTTCATTGACTCCTTCAGAGTAAACAGCCACATCTTTGGGTTTCAGAATTTTTTGCCTCAGTACACTTCTCATTTTTAGCCATTGCTCCCCCTCCCTAGAAGAAATTATTAATAATCTCTATACATAGTTTTCCTTAAGAGTCATCAGCTGGATAAGAGCTCTGCAATCAAACTGTTTGCAATTTTTCATGTCAAATGAAAGCAAATGGCAGAATGAAAATTATGATAATGCATATTTTGTATTATGCTCCTGCAACTTTATTCTCTATTTATTAGACATCCTCATTAAATTTCAGTGTCACAACATGTATGTTAAGGCATAAATCAATCTCTGGGTTGAGTGACAGAACTTGCCCACTCAGTGTTTCGAGTTTGAAAAATGTCCCTATGTTAGTCTGTTAGTAGTGGCTAATTGAAAAAAATTAGTAAAATATTCTATTAAAATGACTTTAAATAAATATTTGAATGGGTAGTCTGCAAAATTGCTTTTACACAGAACCAGTACTTAATTACCAAATAAAAGTATCACATTCAGACCTGACAATTCAATGGCTCGACCTGGAACCACAAATTCCATTACTGATACATCACTTTCAGCTACCACAGTTCTAAACCTACAGAGTAATAAGAGAGCAGACCTACCTGTAGAGAAACACTTACAGCTACAGATTCTGCTTTAGCTGAGCTATGCATGGAAACCTTTATGCTGAAGACTAAAAATCTGAATTTTAGGATTGACATATTCCATATGAGTAGAGTATTTGGGAACAGTGGTTCCAGGGATACCTTTTCATTCCTTATGAAAATGGGCAATTATTTTTCATGTTTATTTTACATTGTTATATTTCCCAGTACTTTTTTTTATCTGGAGCAATGCTGTTGCGAGACACAGAAACTTATAGGCCAGCAGAAGAATTTGATATCTTTAACAGATATTTCCTGAGTCTCCTGATTTAAGATCTCCTTTCACCAAGTACCAAGGAACTGTTAGTTTGAGTCTCAACTGCAGCTTAAGATTTGAGTCTGCAGTGCAATACATAAAGCCTTTTGCTACCATGAAAAAACAGACTGTCCATGACTCAGGAAATTAATTTCCCTCTAAATAAACATCCTATGTCAGTGGGGACTGTGAGTAGTTCCCAGTGGCAATTAACCACACCCACATGTGCTGCCAGGTTATGCAAGCTGTACAGACAGATAACTCCTCTGGAATCAGCCAGATTCAAAAATATCTGTGTGGGGATGCACTATAGTGTGAATTGACCATTCTTTACATTAGTCTACTCAGGGGGCACTTCAGTGAACAATAAAGCTAAAACCAGTCTGAGCTAACAATTCGACGCAGCACACTGCCAAGCATATGGAACAGTCTAGAACTGATGCAATAAACCCACATTCGAGCCAAAGCTACTAAGCTCTATTCCTGTAAAACTACTTGCAGGTAAGTGAGTCAGCTCAGAGAGCTCCAGTTGATACACATTCCCAAAGAATGTCTTCGTGCAAAGCAGCTCACTGTACCTTCAACTGCACATCATTACCTTCCCTTTGAAACTAGACAGCAGAACAAATTCACAGCATTCACCACAAATACCTACTCCCTTCCCCTCCCTAGACATACAAATTTCCCCACACAGAAAAGCCTGATTTCCCAGATGACCTGTACAGTCCTTCAGAAGATCACTGAACTCACACAAGACAACAAGGAAAGTGAAGGACTAACAGCACTTACGCAGAAATGAGCCCTGTGGCTCTCCCCCGTAAATCCCTGTACTCCTGCCAGGACTCCATGTTGGCTCTTTGTGGTGCTCTGCCTTCTGCTCGGAGGACTTGAGCAACCATGTCTCGATCTGCAATGGATACAACAAACTGGGGACCAAAGTGAGACTTGAAGATCTTTCCATACTCCTGAGTGTGTTTTTGCTACAGCATCACCAACAAAGAGAAACAGAAGTCAAGTATTACTAAGGAAAACTATCACAAAGGAAATTGACAATCTGTCATACGCAAGAAACTGACAATTTGTTATACACAATCTCTCACATCTAGAATTTGATCCCCAGGCTTCCAGTCAAGGAACAGTTTGAAATGTCAGGAGAAGCATCTAAACATTACTGTGAAATATTCACAGGGAAAACAGAGAGGTCACACAGTTCAGGACCCTGACTGAAAAGACCCAAAGCTCTAAGGCACAGGGTGTGAGTGAAACCAAACACTGAGATGAAAGGACCTGGTGCACTTTAAAACTCCATCCCTTCAGATCAAACAGGTCAGAAAGAATGTCTGCAAAAATGGAAAACATGGAAGCATATTGGGTTAAATTACCAGTATAATACAAAGATATAATGTAATATCTTTTGTAAATAACTACTTAATCTACCATTTATTTGCTTATAAAAGCTATCTATAAGTTTCCTACACCTAACCATGAATAACGATAGTGAAAAACTGCATTTTGGAACACATTTGTCAGCAGTGAACTTGAGAGAGTCTTATGTTAATTTTGCAAAAGAAAGGAAAAGGTGGGGGTCTTATGGGGATTATTGAGTGGTTGACCCACAAATCATGTGATTCAGGCTCAAGGCAAACAAGATGACTGGAAATTGATAAAGAGGACTGGAAAACGTTAAACTGTGTCTATATTAAAAGAAACAAACAAAACCAATCCAAAAAGTTTTCAAGTAAGATTGTATTATCACTGTCCCTTGAAATCTTACTGATTATTTCAAATAAATTTCATTCTGACATGGTCATGATGTGAAACTCACACAAATTCACTTGGAGTTGAGGTACATCCTCATTTCAGAGGGGGAAAAAAACCCCTATAAACCAAAGATGGTTGACACAAACTATACGTGTGAAAGTCTGTAACTGGCCCAAGATTAACTTACGTGAAATATATTTTATTCAATCTTACTTACAGAGATGAATTGTTTAATTGCCAACAATAAGTTTAAGACACATGAATCACTATTCAGAATATGATACTAAGTGCACATAAAAAATGTAATTCTTTTTGTCTAGTTTCCAAATAAAACATGAGTTGTGCAATTGTGGTCTCTGCCAGTCACCTCTTAACTACTTTTGGAACACAATGGCCAACTTCAGCCTAAGTTCTAAAGGTCTCCCACGACGATATGCTTACCATTTTCAAAAATCAGCATCTGGATTCATGAGAGACACATGTACTAGTCAGCCTGATGAGGGAAATGCTACATCAGGAACTCAGTTGTCATTTCTGCTTGGTCTGCTCCTAACCAACAGCACAGACAGAGCAATGTACGAACAAGCACTCCCAAAACCCAAAGTATCTCTTGCCTTAGAAATAATTTAGGGATACTGAACTTGGAGATAATAACTTTGAGAGTATGTGTCTTTAAGGGAAAGCATGAGTTGAGAAAGGAGTGCAGCAAGGAAAAATCAGTGGAGTGAGGGGAATACAGGCACCAGTCACAGAAAAACAGGTTCAACAAATTTTGTTATTTATGGAGAAGTTTATTTTTTTCACAGATGGTGAGGTTTACATGGGAAAATGAACTTCAGCAGAAAAAAAATCAAGTGACAAGCTATCAACCAAATAAATTAAGTACTTTACACCAGAAATGGACAAGAACAAAGTATTTGGACATCCGTTTCTTTCAGTAGGCTGAACACTATCCTATCAACTTCATGTATAAAAAAATGCCCAGGATTTCTATTTCCATATTTTCTATCACAACATGGGTTTTTCTTTCCCCTCTTCCAAACCTTGAAAATGTTCCACTCTAGTGCCTCACATACTACTCTCACAGCCGTCATTCTTTCACACACCATAAATTCAAACTGCCAGCATCCGAATCCCTCCCTCTTCACCTTTTCTTTATCCTTACGTAGCACTGATGAGACAAAAGAGATCTAACCCCATCAAATTAAAAATATTTTCCCTTTGTCAGAATTGCTGTAGGCATTACTACTTTGGCCAGGACTAACTGGAATCACATTACTGAGAACAGAACCTCCTTTGTGAAAAAGTGCTCGGCTTCCCCGCCCCTTCTGCATATAGCACACAAATATTTGTGTGCACCAAAGGACATCGTTTAAGTAGCTGAGCTGGTTACCAAAGGGCTTGGGATTAATTCATTCCTGATGTTCACTGTATTGTTAAATCTAACAGACTGTTAAATTTAATGCCCACTTGCATTCTACATGTAGGCAAACAGGGCACCCTGTGATTCTTGGAGACTCTAAGCAGAATAAAAACTAGTATTATATTGCAGCGTCTCCTTAGCCTTCTTCACACTTTCCTTTCTAGGAATAGTATTCACTGAAGAAGAAAATACCCATATCAGCTAGTAGTAGTGAAAAGCATATACTGTCTAGGGTGTCTTATATTCTTTTTAACATTTTGGGTAATTTTCACTGTTTTGACAGTGAAAGAACTTGAAACCAATTGTAGCATCTTTTTTAGTGTTATGAAACTATGACGTGTACCCCTCAAATTCTGTACAACATCACAGAGTTAGAGGAGAAAAAGAAACAGAATGAAACAAAGAGCTTTAGTTGTCTTCAAGTTTCATCTGCATGTCTTAGTTAGCAAGCAATCAAGCATGCAATTCATCATTAGCAAACTAGTTTGGCTGCCGTGGAATACAGCATATATCCTAACATTTCTTCTTAAAATCCAAATGGTAAATATAAGAAAGCTGGACAAAACTAACTTATGTGATTTTTTTTTTCTGTCTCCTGCCTCTTTCTGGTGTTTTTAGGCCCTTTGTAAAGCTTAACTTTCAAATTTTGATTCTCAAATCATTTAAAGTTCTGTTTTCTTTAATTTCCCTTTTCTATTTTTATTTTCCTTTCTCTCTCTTCTTTCTTCCTGAAATTTCAGTAATTTTCAGGCAGCAAACCTCTTGGGGCTGACTGTGGATTTCTTCCTAACGATTTGGGAAAAGTCACTAAGAAAAGCAAAATATTAAATGCCCCGTTTGAGGTGTTCCCAACGAGATCTGTACTGCCGGTGGAAAGCTTACGGATCCACAGCTGCAAAAGAGTGAAACACACATCTTTACTCCCTTTTACACGAAGTACTTCCTTTAGAATCGCTTGGGAAAGGGAAAGGGCCCCAGGAGATGCACTGTGACTTTTTAGGAATGAATCCCACATGTTTGGCCAAGCAACCAAAAGAATTCGTCTCTAGATAGCGACAGCCTTACGGTAAGAGCGCTGCCCATGCCAGCATCACCGAGGCGCTGCACAGAGGAGGATCCCTGTCCACCCAGCTCCCGCAGGAACCCGCCTCGCACCCTCACCAGGTGAGACCGACGGAGGGGACCGGCCGCGGCCGGCGGGACACCGCAGCAGTGGAGGTGCCCCGAGCGGAGGACACTTCTCAAGCCCCACCCAGGCTCTGCTTCGCTTGACCGCCTCCCCCCGCTCCAGCACCGCCACACGCCAGGTGACAGGAGCCGCTCTCGGCCCGCCCTCCCCCTTCCCTCCCCTCAGGCCGCCATCCGGCCCCGCTTCCCGCCACCCGCTCCCCTCCCCCGCGCCCATGTGGCGGCCGGGGAGGGGGCGGCAGGGCCGGCTGTGCCAGTCGCCACCACTCCCGGGCCTGGCCCTCGCCCCCCCGGCGAGGTTCAAACCGCCCGCCTCCCGCCGAAGGGACGGGGGCCGGCCAGCGCTGACGGCAGCAGGGCCAGGCGCATCTACCGCCCCCTCAGGGCACCGATATAGGCAAAGTGTATTTATGTAAGGGGAGGCCGGGGTAGGAGAGACAAAATGGTCTCTGAACACGGCGGGGCAGCGCCGGGCCGGGCTGAGGGAAGGGCAGCGGCGGAGGCGCCTCAGCCGCGGCAGGGCTGGGGCGGCCCCGGGTGCCGGACAGCTTCACCGCACGGGTGGCTGCTGCGGTCTAAGAGTGCGGGGGAGCCCACGCTGCCCAGCCCTGCCCGCCAAAAAGAAGTCCTCTGCAAGCTTGTGAAACAGCGAAGTCAAAAAAAAAAAAGAAAAAGTACTTCTTTTTTCCTTCTCCCAGCTCGAGGCACCTCCCCAGAGGTTCAAAAGGCGCACAAAGATGCGCAGGGAGCGCTCGCGGGCGCCGGGGCACGGGGAACCGGGATCGTGGGATCCCCTGCGAAACAAAACTACCGGAGCCTCCGGTGCTGTGGGAACTGGAGTGGGGGACCCCCTGAAACCCGGCTCTCCCCAGCGGGAAGGCGGCGCGGCGATGCCCAGCTGCCGCGCTGCTAACCCCGCGAGTCACGAGCGCTTTAGAGGGGAGGAAAGGAAAAGTTTGAGTAATCCAGAGGAGATTAAAGCATTAAATACCCGAGGGAGCTGTACCTGGATTTCATGAATGCGGCCGAAGCCGTCCTTCCAGAAGAACTCGTAGAGGTTGTAGAGTGTGTTGGGTCCGGGCATTTCGTGCAGGCTCTTCACCCTGCCCAGGCGGCGCGGGGGGGGCTCCAGCAGCTCCGCTCCGCGCCCCTCGCCTTTGTTCGCCGCCGCTGCCCGCGGGCTGCTCCGCACCTCCAGCGACTGGCTGCTGCACAGCCGGGGCTGCCCGGGAAACCTGCTGCTGGCAAAAAGCGTCTGGTAAAAAAAGTAAGTCCTCTCACATTCAAGTGTCTGCTTGCATCTCATCGTCAAAACTCTGGTGAGGAAAGACATATCTTTGAATTTCAGAAGGGTCCACTTTGCTCCTGCAGCTGCTTTTTATTTGGTTGCTCTTTCTTCAGTGCCTGCTTTAACTTGTACAAGCAGCACTTCTCCAAACTCTTACTGCATGAGCATCAGTTTACACAGACCATTATTTAACGCTCCCTCCCCTAGGGCTGGAAAAGGGGGGTGGGTCTGGGATGAGACTTGAATAGAACGAACCTATTATTTTGTATAATTCAAATCAGATAAATTTACCCATTATACATGCAGCCAAAGTTCAGTTTTTGTCTCTTTCACCCATTAGTTTGGTGAAAAGCTCACCCCATCTTTCTCCCATTTTAAAAAGGCAGAATCAGGCCTATCTTTTTCTGTGGCATTAATTCATTCACCTGTGCTAGTAAATAGGGTATTTTCTGCCAAAAGTTCTCTTAGAACCGTTAATTATCCTGTAACATATATGAAGAACATTTGTGCATTCATGTATAAGTAACGCTGGTTTTACGCAGTAACCTTACAAAAATTCCTGTAAATTACAATATTCAGAGATGTTATTTGTATTGCAGAATGTTTTATCTTTTGGACAGGATATACTCCATAAGCAGCTTGTGCCAACTTTTGAAGAAATCTACACAGTTTAAAAGTATTAATGTTATTTTCATGTGTATTTCTGTATAATTCCAAAGGTGTTAGTGATTATCTGTAAAATGTTGATTAGTTTCAGAAATTATGTGGAAGAGACTAAGCTTTAAGCTAAAATCATGTCTTTGAAATGGATTTCATCATACTTGAAAGGGTCCAGAGAAAAACAACAGCAAAAATAAATGAGTAGGTTTTTAAAAACCACATAAGGAGGTTGAGAGACTTATTTCATCTAGGAAAGATGAACTACCACAACCATGACGACACCCTCCAGGTGTGTACATCTTTTGTTAAAAAAGGTTCATGTCAGAGAGAAAGAAAGAAAATAATGGACTTAGTTTTCAGCTACAGATTTCTTGATTACTTTTTCAGGTAGCCTTGGTACCTCACATTTCAGGCAGCCAAGGCATTGCAGGATATTATGTACTTGCTACCACTGAGCTTTGCAAGAACAGGTTTGAGAACATCATCAGGGAACCTCTGAAGTTTTCTTTGCTACATTTCCATGTAGTGTTGCTACATATTTCTTTGATATTTATCTAAGGATGCTTGGAGAGAGACAGTTACACAGATTTTTATATTATATTAATGCTGTAATCTCTAGATTGCTGGAGGGAATATGTGCACCCTGCCTAGAAACTCCTGCTCACAGCTATCAGTATGGTTGATTTTTTTTTTTTTAGTTTGAAGTCATATATGGTAAAGGTAAAGCATCTGCTGCTATTAATATGCTAATGAGATAAACTTAGATACATTATGCCATAAAATTACAGTTTTGCAACTGGTAGCTTTCTCTGTACCTTTTTCCAGTTTCCATATTTGGAATTCTCCATTATTTTCCCGTTACCTCTTTTCCATGAAGATCATTGTAGGACATATTGTTTCTAGCCAGGATTCTTGAAAGAGCTTCAGAAGCTTTATCCTTTAAGTTCTTCACCAGAATAGTACCTGCTTTCCTTCTGACAAATTTCTAGAGGTGGCAGAATTCCCACCATAGGAATTGTGTTTTATAAACCCACTTGCACTCAGTTTCTACTTAGTTTACTTATTGTTAAATTTCTGTTAGTTTGCAATTAAATGGTCTGAAATACAGACCCCAGTTAAAAGAAACCAACATGTAAACACTCAGAGAATCTGGGATTTCAGTGAAACAGGGAGCTCACCTGGTGCAGCCTATAATGCAGCTGCAGACATTCAGATCCCATTACTGGCAAACCTCAGCAAATTTTGAATACCAGTCAAACATTCTGTGATTACTGGCTATCAAGTTTATATGTGCACCTTATACAATTACAGTAGAGCCAAATTCATTAAAAGATTCTAGCAATCCATTGTGCTGCATCTCCTGAGGAATTTTATTCATTCTCTGCTGTCTGTATAGACTGTTGTTGGGTTTTAATAGGACACTCAGCAGTGTAAGGTCTGAAACAGTTTATTTCATTAGTCACGTGCAGATGTTTATTACTGTAAAAAAACCACCCCAAAATTACAGAAAACCTAAAGGAAAAATCCCAAACCCCCACCAAAAATAACAACCCTGACGTTTAAAATTAATTTTGCATAGGCTTTTATACTTGGTCTAGTTTTACAGAAAGAGTGGAATGTGCCATTGGAGAAGAGTCCTGACCACGAGTGTCTGTGAGACACCTCCATTACTGCTTACCATCTTGTAATTTTATTTCAAGGAGACATCAGTGTTTGATAAGCAAAGCCAAAACTGCACCATCCTGAAGAATTTCCAGAGTACGTTATAGGCAATGGCAGAGTGTAACAAAGAAATAAATTAGAAAGCACAAAGTGGCAATGCATTCATGATGAAAATTGCCAAAATTCTTTGATATAATAGAGGGATTTAAAAGGGATGTAAAGGTGCCATTATGCAAATCTGTATAGAGCACCTTCCTTGCACAAAAGGAGATGAAGGGATTGACACCCACAGAAACAATTCTTTTGTAGTGCAGGTTGTGGCCCAGAGGTAGGTCTGATGACCAGTGGGACAAAAATATTTATAAATAACAGATATTTCTAGGCAGTTTGTAGCTGTGGTGCACTATTAAAGCATTACTCTACAATAATTATCAGTAATACTACAGCAACCCATCAGTGCAGATACAAGGTTTTTTTCCTAAGTAAACTGTACAAAAAGAATACTCCAGACAACAAGAGCCAAAGTGTAAGGTGGTTCAGTAAGGGAATGTGAATGAATGTGAGTGAACACATGTGGGCTACCACAACATGGCATGTGTAATTAAACCATTCACTTCTCTTTGCTGTGCCAGATCATAACTGTGTGGTTCTGTTCGACTTTCAAATTAAGAGTTTCAGTGTACATATGTGCCACTAATGTTCCTGCTTTACTGACACTACTGGAGATAGTAAGGATGTGATAATAAGCTGGAGGTCAGACCTGCAAACTGTAGAATGTTCACTAGTCAATGTTTAGTAAACACCAAAATTTACACGACAAGAGATGGATGAAACAGAAATAAGTTTCCTAGAATAGACTTGAAAAAGAGAAGAGTAAAGGAAAGGAGCCAACAAACATTTGAAAGAGAAGCAGAAGGTGAGAGGTTTAGAGGGCACCTAAAGTGGTGGAGGGGTTGACATTGTCTGGTCCCATTTTCCTCCCAAATATGAACACAGACTTGTTTCAGGTAACTGAAGTCCAGTAGTAGTGTCACAGAATTCCTGGGAATAATGGTGAGTATTGTAGCCATTCAAAAAACCTCCTTCCAATCCACAAAAAACCACCAGACCATAAAGAAGGGAGGAGTCATGCCATCAGCACAAGCCAACCAAAACACATTTATGTGACTTAAAAGATAAATATTTTCTCCTACTTGTACAACCTACCACTATATATATTTATCAGACATCCTAACACTGACTCAGAAACACACTCAGAGTTCTTTAAATTTAAACAATGACGTTTGTCCTAGCCTGTTGGTCCTTGGAGTCTGAAAATATGTTTTATGTAACAAGTCAGTTGAGACTTCTGTTATTTCAAACAAGTTGGAACACATGCCCCTTCACAGCAGACATGCTTCAGTTTTAGTTAACTTTTGCTATGTAACGGGATCACAGTATAAACTGAACTTGGCTTATTGATGATTTAGATTATGTATTATTTTTGGATAATTTGTCTTCAAACCCGCAGTCCTGCTGTTGTCTCAGTCTAGACCCCCTAATGGTCTAATTAATTGTACTTGGTTACCTTCTTTTAGTTATTTCTAAATCCAATTTAAACTTGCCCTCCTCTTTGCATGAACTCTGACAAAGTTCAGTCAAAGCTCTTTGTGTCAATAACATTGGTTTTCAGAGTCAATGGTTACATTATCATCTTACCAGGAATTCTGTTTTCTTAGAATTATTCTCACCTTTTAACAGTCTTGGCTATATATCTGGTTTGTAATTATTTGAACATAATTTTATAATATCCAGTATAATAAATGTACTGTATGTTTTACATAACTGTTGAAATTGCTACAAGTATAAATAATTTATAATTTATGGACATAAAAGAGATTTGATGGGAGGCATTTAACTTTGCCCAAGTAACACCTTCAGCTAAGACTACACAGATACACTCTTCAGAACATTTGCAAAGAAAAGCTGAAAAAGGACTGCAGTGACAGAAATGTAAGCAAAATTTTTCAGTGTAGTTTAAAACCTTTTCACAGAAAAAGCCATAGAGTTAGTCATATTTTTTGCCTTTTCTGATAGTCCTCAAGCCCATCTTTTGAAAGATCCTTTAAGTTACTTCCTTGGAATTTTAACTGCTTTCTAAATTCCTGTTTTTTCCTGAAAACAGGACGAATTTGAACTTCACAGGCTAAATGTTAATTGAATATTGTACAAAAAGAAGGTATTTAAATCAAAACAAGTAAGCCAATGCCGCTGTGACTTACTGTTCAGCCCTTAATAAAAACCCCACAAATCAACTGTAAAGAATTCAGTTCTAATTGCAGACTTCTTATAGATTGAGATCCTTGCCCTGTGCCTCTTAGGGCATATGACACTAAGTTATACTGAGAACCACTTGCCTAGAAGTCCAGAGTTTTCAAACACATGAAATATGGCATTATGAAATACGACCTCGGGAGTGCCTAAGGAGACAGAAAAACAGAAACTGGCTGTAGCTGGGTGCTTTGGTGAGCTGTAACACTGTGAATTTGCCACCCCATCATCACTGTGCCCTTTTGGTCTAGATTGCCATTTTAATGAGGAACAGTAGCACCCTTCCAGCATTAACACCTTCATATGGACACTTGCTGGTTTGCCACAAGAAGGGGACATAAACACATGTTTCAGTATTGTAGCCTATCAGAAAAAACACAAACAGCAAATATTAAAATAAGACAATTCCTGAAGAAGATTAAGTGTCTTTAGTGTGGAATTCAGACTATGGAGAGGGACAGGGAGCAGGGAAAAAGCTTTTCTTCCAGCAAGGAAACCTGAATTATATCCAAGAAAATCACACCTCCTCTATCCACAGACTTCCAAGAAATAATTTACTTACCCGAGTTCACCTGCCTCTGGCATCACTCATAATCTGACTCACAGTTCTGCCACACTATCTGCTCTTTTGTAGACAATTTAGTTTCCTAGAGGGCAGGGATTACAGATCTGGAGCTGTCTGCTGTGACCCTTGGGTGCATTGCCAGAGTGCAGGGGTAGTGAGGGGCCAGCAGGACAGAAGCTCCAGGAGCCAGCAGTTCCTCAGTGACCGACCTGGCCGACCCTGTTGTTGTACAGGCACTGCCACGTGCAGCAGCAACTCAGCTGCAGTGAGTAAATGCACCAGTCTGCCACTTGCTGCTACAGCCTGGAGTAACAGCAGGCAGTAATTACCACACTTAATCTTATCAACATAATGAATTCTCAAGTTTGAATACCAAGATGCTATCACTGCTGAATGAAGTCATTCGTACCTCGTAAAATTATTATGCTTTACTCGATGCTGAATGCACTGCAACCCTCACAGACATTGCTTAGAGGAGTGCCATCATTAGTCACGACTCACTGCACATAACTACAGCAGTCCTAAATCCAGCTATTACCAGTGATCCCACAATTCCAAAAAAAGGAATCTGTATTAAGCCATTTGCATTTAGTAGGATGTTGTGGGTTTTTTCAAGTTTATGAAGGGTGGAGGGTAGTTTCAAAGCAATTCATAAAGCTTTTTGGGAGAGAATTATGCAGAGGGACACTGCCTGACTTGCTTAGCTAAACCTCAGTCACAGGCCTCTCCCGTTAAGACTATATTACCATTTTGCCACTAACAGTTGCCATTAGAGCTGGTCCAAACTACTATCAGAAGTAAATAATGCTTTAAACTGGGGAGAGGGAATCAGCATCAGAACACTGCACAATTATCTCTTCTGTATAAGCCACTCAAGCACTGCCATGGCTGGTTCCAGGTTGTAAGGCAGAAGACAGCGCAAGAGAAAGAATCAAGTGTTACAGGATAGGGCTCAGAGCCTAAACTAAGTTTAAACTCAAGCAGATCAGTTCCCTTTTTAAAAATAACCTGATTCTCGTACAGAGACCAAAACCAAACACCATCTGTTCTCAATTATTAAATGTTTCCAATATTTCTACATTCTCAATTTGTGAATTGATGCTAATAAGAAACAGAATTCTATATTCTTCTGAAGCACATTTGCCATACAACCAGAATAGCTGTACCATGCATGCTCTTTCCAGTATGGTAAACCTTTATACCAACCTATTTTCAACCAACAGAGGTTGTTCCTAAAGCTCTGCAAACAACCAGCAAAAGAAAACCTCTTAATACAACACCAAGTAGCGTGTTACATTATTAAGCAGATGTTACTTAAAAAACATTCTTCTGCCACAAACCACCACCATTTCTCCTATCATTTTCTAGAATTATAATGCAGTCTTCATTGAAAAAAAACAAACTCAGGAATCTTCCAACTTACCTTGTGAGAAATCAAAATGCATTTTGATTCAGTAATAACTTCTGTGGTGACAGTGCACTGTTTAGCAGTTATGAAGGTTTTATTGCATGGTTAATAAATAGAATATAAATAACAAGAGAAAGAGCTTTTATTTGAGCAACTTCTCAACAGTAGCAAGAAAAATTAGGAAAATGAACACAGAAATTATTTGTATTTAGTACTAATGGTTTCCAAGTTTCCTTTGGAGAGAGAGTCTCTCTTTCTTCTTGTCTTCAAACTAAAGTATTTCTGACCAATTTGTTAGAATTTTAATATAGGTGAAGTCACAAGTATAAACTAGCTCTCAGTTTAAAAATATAATATAAAGTGCTCCTCTCAGGATTTGTTCAGCTCACTGAATGATTTTATTTAAGCATTTTGAAAAACAGCATATTGTTGAGCAGACATAAGAATCAGATAAATAATATTACATCAGTACAAACTTCATTTACAAAACCTTTTCAGGACTTTTCTGAAAAAGGATCTTCAGCTGATAAAAATAAAATCTATTAATTACCCTGAAAACCAGACGAGTACTTCTCTTGAACAAAGTGACCCATATGCTTCTGCCATCTGGCCATGAGGAAATGAGGGCGTGAGACAAGGAGCACAGTGCCACACAAAAAACTGTGTGCTGTGACATATTTGTATCTTAAAGTTTCTAAAAATATTTTCATGGTAAGATTTAGTTCCTCCTTTGCATTCCCATTCACCTATGAGAGCACATACATCGGTAAGTAAATATGTGGCTATACAGATGCATATAAAAGAGTCTTTTAAAGGACCTGTCATAAATTTCAACTTCATCTTCCCAGTTTCAGGAACAAGGCCAGGGACGCAGAGTTCCGCGGAGGCGCGGTGTGCAGGCGTCACTTGCGGAAGCGTTTGAACAGGGGGTGGATGTGCTTGCTGGAGGACGCCTTGCTCCGTGAGGAGTGGTACTCCATGTACACGGTGTCGTCTGCCCCGGACATGGAGCTCATGGTGCCGCTGCGCCGCGACACCTGCAAGCACAGGAGCACAGGCACCTGCTCAGAGTGTGATCAGAGGTTTTAAAATACTTTCATTGTGTGTAACTTAGAAGATTTACTTCAAAATCTCTAACAACAGATCTGTTATCTTCTCCTTCAAATGTCACAGAATTATCATGAATTCCATGCATAAGTTCTTCTGAGTGCCCAACAATTGAATATTATGTTCGAATAATTTATTTTCCAAATAGATCTGTTCTCTAATGTTTCAAAAGATAACAGGCCATCAATGATAACATCACATTTAGAACTGAATGGAAATAAAATGGCTCAGCTCTATCCCACCTGTGATCATCCTTTGCAAAGAATTCTTCATTACCTGAGCTGACTTTGAACCATATTCTCCAGCAACTACTTCCTCCTCAGCATCCAGGTCAGATGCTTGCAGGACTTTCTGGAGAAGCTGCTGCTGCTCTTCTTTGGTTGAAAATGAAAGTTCTTCTTCTTCCATGCCTGCCAGCTTTGTGATTACCTAAGAAACAGAGCACACTACAAGGTGAAGGCTCTTCCTCCTCACAGTTAGCTATTCAAAACCAAGACAAGTATTTCTGATTCTATATCCTTTTCGAACTGCCTTAAACTTATATTAATGCTTGGAACAATCCCACGCTACAGATAGCACAGATACAGATAAAATCTTGCTAAGTGATGTACATATGCACACACACATCTCTTGTTATATTCTAGCTGGAAATGCAAAAGACGAATCTTTGGTGGGGAGGGGGGAGTGGAAGAAAAAGAAGAAAGAAAAACTCTGGGCAGAGCATGTCAGCTATACACTGCTTATACCAGCTCAACCAAGAACCTGACCACAACACATAACTCAGATATGTATTCAACTTCCTGCAAGGTTAGTGTCATGCTGTAGGCTCTAGATTTGTCTAGTTTAAGAACCAGTATTTTATATTTAACAGAAATAATCCACTAACTCTGCAGAGACTTAGAATTTCAGCAAGAAGCATTCAGGACAATGGAGAAAAAACCCCAACAAATTGAGATGTACAGCTATTGTGAGACAGTGCAGAAACCTGCAACAGAGCATCAGCCACAGAGCAAAACGACTCTTCCAGCCTTGGAGTACTTAAACACTGGGTAACTTCAGTTAGGTGTGTTCTCCTTGGAATTCTCAGTAACTCATCTGGTAACTGTGGGTGCAGGGCACACGTGACCTACTGGCAATGAAGTGTCATGGACTCCATCAGCTGACAAACCTCCTCTTCTGAAGAACTGAAAAGATCTCAAGCTTCACAAGAGGCAGCTTGCTTTCTTAACCAGAGGTATTTTGAAAAATTCACAAGAATTTTCGCTGCAGTTAAATGCTTTTTGTAAGCATATGTTTATACATAACAATCAGTTTTCCCACTGTTCCCAGCTTGACAAGGTTTTGAAAAAGACATTCTAATTCAGCCATGTAGTGTTTTCCCTCCTCATCTTTTTTGCTTACCTCTTGAGTCAATACAATTAGAAACTAATTACCTCAGCAGTCTGGGTTGGTGCAGATCACAAAAACACTGTAAATAAAGTTTAAGGTAAAATACATCCATATTAGCTGCCAAGTACTATTTTTTAAAAATGGGGCAGGGAAACACTGGAATGAATAATCAGTGCTGTGGGCTGTAATTTGTGGGAATTTCTAGTTTGAAAAAGCATGTTTTCCTGAGAAAATGTCCACGCATGAAGAATCCATTCATGGAAGGAATCAGTCCTACATGGCTAAAGGAACACTATTGTACTCCTTCTTTATTTAGGAGGATATAAGCTATAGTCATCTCAAAAATAAAGAAAAAGCAGTCACAAAAACCCATTTTAAATTGCATTTGCCGGTTTCCAGCTCTGGTTACAAAACAGTGCTTGAGTGATTCATAGAATGGAAAGAATTCCCACTGCACCATCCTTTAAGCTGTCCAACTGATGCTCTGTTTAAACATTACGCCCAATTCTTTAATACACAGAGTTCTGCTACTGGTTTAAAATTTAGTATATCCTTCATTTGGTCTCTAAATAAAAATACAATACAGTAGCAAAGACAACTGGTTAGCTAACCAAAAAAAACCCCAGATAGTAGTACACTCCAAGCAGTAAATTGTAATAAGGCTGATATTTAAGAAGCAAAGACAAGATATGTGGATAGAGTAAAAACATTATTCCAGTTCTCCTTCTGTGGAAAGGTAGAGAATGAAGCTGTTAAGAGACGGCAAGAAGAAAGTAAGTCCTAAACAAAAAGTGAAAACTGTTACCCTTTTGAACTAGTAATGAATTTTTAGTTATTTAGAAACACAAATTCTGAAGACAGGACATTAGCATTGAAATAATTACCTAAAGAAGAGGTAGAGTCTCCATATTAAGAATACTAAGAAGACAGACTACTACTGTTCACCCTTGCTTGGAATGAAGAAACACAAAAGATTTTTTTTGGAAGTTTCCTTCAGCTCTATTATTCTTTGATGCCAGCTATGACTAAGTTTGGCAAACATAAGAAAATAGATATTCTAATGTTTTGTTTCTAATCTGCAAATAAAGAACATTCCAGTACTGGTCAGCAAAAATATTGCTCCAGATACTCAGCTGGCCACTTGCACTGCTTTTGTCCCACATTACACCAAAGCTCCTAGGACTAAGAGCTCCTTCCTTGCAAAATGAAATCCCTCTATTTTAACCTCTTAGTTCTAGAATCCAGGGCATTCAAATATAAGTAAACAATTGCTCTAATCTCCCTAGCTATAGCCACACAGATGCATTTGCTGTATTTAGGTGCAGCTTAGTATGTATCTACAACTTTGTTCAAACACATTCGCTACAAAGGGAAACAAAGTTTTCACCTATGAGGGCCATGACAGGTCTGTTTGTAAAGAGCTCTTCAATGGGCTGCTCTTTCCAAAGCAGTGATTTGCTCCAGCCCAGCAGTTCAGGGGATGTCCTGTCCTGGTGCCTGATGCAGACAAGCTCTTCAACAGCCAGGTGTGGGAGCCTTATTTTTCTCATCACTGCTTCTCATTGGGAATGCTTCTAATCAGAGCAGTAAGCTCCAGTTTTTCAAAGGAATAATTTACCTAAACCTGAGAACTATCATTGTACTCTGCTGCCTTTACAGCCTAACAGATGAGCATACAGGGCAATACAGGGCAATCCATGCATTAAAAGAAAAATAAAGGAGATACATCATGAAATCTATAATACAGAGAGGAGCTTTGGTTATGTTTGGAAGAAGATAACACAGTGAAATACTGGTCTGAGACTGGAGCTCTTTGGAAATTGTCACTTAAGTTTTGCAAGTTGTGTCTGCCCCCACAATAACAGACATGATAAAACAACACCAGAGCAGTGCTTGCTTGCAAGAAAAACCTTCATTAATGCATTCCACAACTGGAATTCTCAAGTATGGACCAAATACTAACATTAAACAATATGAAAATTACATTCTTAGGCCTCAAGCATAATAAATAGAAAGGATGAGTTACCTTGAAGCTATAACCTTGATCTACAAGAAACCGCTGCCGTTTTGTTGAATATGCCATTTCCTGAGTGTCTTGGGATACAAGGGAGTAAAAAAAGGCATTGTATTCCTCTGCAACCATGCCTAAGAGACAAAAGAACTCTATGAACATTGCAATGAAGAACAACCAAGGAATAAATACTGAAAACAGGTATTTAAGTAACTTGTCCCCACAAAAACTATTTGCATTGTTTACCTGACCCAGACCTTGCATAAACTGGTTGACACAGCATGGAAACTCCTATTTTTGTTCTTAACTTGAGGATAGGTGAAAAGACAAAAACAGAAAAGGAAATGTAGACTAACACAATCACACAGGTGCTCTATGAAGAATCTGCTGCTTTATTCTGGCAGGCAAGGTGAAGGATAAAATTTCTTTTGTCTATTTCATCAAGAAGAAGTGAAAAGTCAAGAGCAAGGACTGCAATGCATGTCAAAAAAAGTCAAAAGAAAAAGACAAAAGAAAAGTTTTATCTATGTGAACTAGAGTTTGCAATGCTTTTGAATTTAAAAAGTGAAACAAAGATACTTAGCTGAGAATTCATAGCACTATCTGAAGACCAGCATATACCAGGCTGGGTACAATTTTTATTTTTTAACACTTACTGTCCTTAAGGTCTGTTACCACTGTAATAGGGTTCTCTTTTAAAATCCAGGGTTTCACTAAGGCTTTGTCAATTCACTAACATGGATTTTGTTTGCATTTTCAAACAAAGCTTTACCTGTAACAAACACAAACTGCACATAAAATAAGTGTGTGCAGATTTTAAGTCCAAGTAGAAAGTATTTTAAGAGCAATTGTTCTAAGCAAAAAAAAAAAAAAAAATCCTTTGGCCATGTTTTACAAAAACACAGTAGTCAAAAACCAAATCCAATTTCTAAAAGCAAGTAATCTACAGTATCAAAAACATAATTTCTAGAGGCTTGCTTCTTAGAATAATACTATGATTCTTCACAAAAAAATTCATGTTGAAGAAAATATCAAGGAATGAAAAAGTGAGAGAACTGCCAAAGAACAGAAAGTCAGTTTTCTTTCAGGTTTTTTTGTCCTTTAGAAGTTTTCTCATCACTAAGGTTACTGACCCAGAAGATGCATTATTTTCACCCACTGGTATGTATACTCTCTGACTAAAACAAGGCAAGGACAGTACAAAGAAACCTCATGAACATCCAGTTTCTCCTGCTCTAGGATCCAAGGCCCAGAGCCCAACCACCACCTCCTTTACCTTTTTTGGCTCTCAGCACTCGTCCCAGTCTTTGAGCCTCCTGCCTTCGTGACCCACCATGGGATGAAATCTGAATGAGCACATTGGCTTCTGGCAGATCGAAGGACGTGTCCCCTACCTGCAGGAGAGCAGCACCCTCAGCAGTCTCTTATTTCCACATTTCCCCAGCCAACACCAAATACAAAGCACAGCTTTCTTTGTGAATTGCACACCATGCACGTGCAGCTGAGTCTTAATGAGATGTTCACTCCAAAGACAGGCACAAGGACACAGCGAATGTACTCCCTCACCTTGGAAATGAAAATAGTGTTGATTTTTGGATTGTGCTTGAAGTTTTGTAGAATTTGCATTCTTTCCCCTTGTGCAGTAGGACCATAGATATAGGGTCTGAAAAGAACATGACATATACAAATGAAATAAATTCAAGATTCCTCATTCATTTCTTATGAGGTACCGTGGCGGGCAATGCAGGACACATTTGAGCAGATATGAAAAAAACCCAGATTTTGGTACAGATTTCAGTTTACTTTTAGCTTTTTTGGCTCTTCATGGCAGCTGCCCAGGGGTTTGTGGAAACCTCTGCAGCAAACTGGTCAGCCAGAAAGAAATTCTGACAGTTACAAATGTTTTGCAATTATGTGCACCAATGAAGCTGTATATCAACAGACTGAATACATTTGCTAAGCCTACTTGAAAGACTGAAGGCAGCTGTTAAAGAGATTTTTTTTCCCCTCAAATGTTAGCACATTTACAGCTGCAACCTTTGCTTCCTATTAAAACACTTGAAAATACAGGCTTCTCTATCAAGGATACACTGGGTGTCACACACAGGCTGCTGGGTGTTCTGGAAAAATTATTTTTGCTTTTAAAGCTAACCTCTTACCCCTTCTAATACCTTCTGGGCCAACTGAAATGAGAAAAGGCCTCAAACATTTCATGAGCAGCTCACAATGACATTTCACCTACTGTTTCTAATGTTTGACAATGAATTACATGGAACATTTAATGTCTCAATCCCAAAGGCTCACACAAACTCTCAGTCACCCACAGACTTCATCAGTAATTTGGACTGCTATGAATTTTCCAGTGTCTGTTTAATTTCTGCCTAAGCAGAGTTAAAAACCCAAAAAGCTAGAAAGAGCAAAGCCCAGACAAAACCAGTGAGCTGCATGCAGGATAGCACTGCCACTGCTTTGTCATCCGTTGCACTACTTTTCCAAATGTTGGTTATCAAGCATCCTCAAACAATAGGAGCTACATTTTGCAATTACTGTTTTGTTCACATTTCCATTAATTATTTCTAACACAAGGAACCAAGCTCAAATTTTCCATTTAGTATTGCACATACATGAGTGGTAGCTGAACATAAATGTAGCAGTGCATAGGACTAAGGTTTTCTATTCCTATCAACTAATCCCTGGCTTCTCTTGCTTTCTTTACTACAAACTTTATTCTAGGGCTTTTTACCAAACAACCCTAGTCATCTCTAATCTAATTCTTTTATTCAGTGTATTTAGGCAGACATAAAAAAAAAGCTAAAAAATTAAAGTGGCGAATGAGTCAACTCTGAAAATAAAACCTTAACTATTCAATTAGTAGTATTCAGTAATATTTTAAGTCTCATTTTAAATTTCATATAGTATTTAAATTGTGAAGTTAAATGGCCGATTCAAACTGAAAGGAAAGCATTTTTGAGCCTTCCTTTTCTTAAGACCACCAAGAAGGCATTCAAATACATTTTGTATTAAACAGAATAATCCTGAACTCCTGGCCATCAATTCTTCATTCCAACTTGCCCAGAGCCTACTGGACAGTGATTC
Organism: Cettia cetti; assembly: GCA_013401135.1. Lineage (NCBI taxonomy): Eukaryota > Metazoa > Chordata > Aves > Passeriformes > Sylviidae > Cettia > Cettia cetti. Next base: position 63,131 of record VZUI01040358.1, on the reverse strand, counting down.
ACTGGAATTCCTGAGTACTTTCCTGAATCTAGAACATTAAGTGCTAAATGGATTCTTTTTTAAATTACTCATTTTCCTCATTGCAAAAAGACATTTGAGGGATTTGCAAAGATAGATACCTCTTCCATTAACTGACATAATTGACAAAACCACAGAGGCACAGTCCTTCAGAAACAGTGATTTAAACATATTCCTGACACAATCAAAGCCACCCAGTACACGAGCTATGCTATACTGGATGACAGACTCATGACAGAGGAAAACCTGGCCAAGCAAATTTGGATTCTCTGGCCCCAAAAATTGCAGTCAAAGTAATTCCTGTCACGTGCAAGGTCTTTCCATGATGGTTCCCCACTACCAAGGGCAAGGGGGTTAAGGAAGGAGCCATCAGAGGCAGCAGGACTGTGGCTACCTCTCCCCTGACAGAAGGGCAGTGGGAGCTGCTCTCCTGCTGGGCACACGGCCACAGCACTCCTGCTGTATCCACAGGGCTGCTTTCTCCCACATGGATTCCCTGCCCTGCACAAGCTAACAGTTCACTTTGGTTTAGCCTGCTCCCAGCAAACTGATACAAAACTCTCTGGTTAAAACAAAGGTTCCCTTTGTCCAGCACTGCAAGCCTCCTCTCTCTTTCTAAGAGTGATAACTGGATATCCTGGATATGATGTGAGAAACACAGAATTCACTCCAGAATATAAAAAGGGGCTTATAATAACCCACCTACTATTTCTTCAACTGGTTTTCCTGCTACTCTTCCACAGCATCTACCCCACTTAGAAGTGCTGCCCTCCGTAGCATCCCCCCTCCCAGGATCGCCTGTGCTAAAGCCTCTTGTCTGTGGTGCACTGAACACTGCTACAGACATTCCAGAGGCATCATTACAGCTAATCTCTGTCCAGACAGATTAAAAAAATGATGAAAGAGACCATGGGTGTTGGAATTCATTCAGCACCATTAGCTCTGCTTGCTATTTGATGTCACAGCGTGCCAGCACAACACAGCCCCTTAAACTGCAGTCAGAACTGATCATGAATTTTGGAAAGCATAAGGCTTGTTTGTGGTTTTGCTAAGGAGTACTGCTGAAATTCCTAGACATGAAATCATACACCATCAAAATGCTCCAGAACTTCCAGCAAGCAAGGCATTATTTGGGCTTGTCAAAGAAAGGATGAGGCCAGCTTACATGGTTATGTTTCCCAATAATTGCTCTATGCCCAATCCTGACAAACTCCCTGACAGACCCTCCCCAAATCCCACCAAGAGACTGATGCTGACCCCTCATTAAACTCTGCTTGCACAACCTCCCGTAACTGCACTCATGTTACAGTCATTTAAGGTAACCAAGGAGCTCTAGGGAGAAATGTCCTTTAGTTTATTAAATAATTACTGCAGTTCTAGCCAGTGCACTAGTACAGCACAGATCCCAAAAAAGCTTGTCTTAGTTTTTTTAGACAAGGGTAAGATCTTGAGAACCTGAAGAGGAAGGCCCTGGGTCTCAGAACATCCTGAAAGATCCAGAGAGGATATATTAGAAAACCTGTCTCAGAGAGACACAGGAAGCTACCATCCATTACAGAAACTGTTCTAGAGATATTTCTCAAAGTGGCTCATTATTTCACTGGCTTCTACTGATTAAAATAAAATAAAAATACTAAATTGTTCACAAAATCCTGGATGTAAACTTCTCTGAAACAAATGCTAAACAGAGACTCTTTCCAAACACTGAAATTATGTTGCAGTGCCAATAAGGTCCATCCAAAAGTACCCTCCTGAGCTTTTAATGCAAGAGAACTGGAGTTACAGCATTACAAAAAATTAAAGACAACTGAAAGCTGGGAGATTGCAAGGAAAGAGGAAAACAACAGTGCCACCATTCATTGTGAACACTTACTTCCCAAGTCTGACTGCATATTCCTTCAGTGCAAACACATTGTCAGCAAAGACAATGATTTTATCATTCCGTCGCTCATGAAACTTAATCAGGAACTGACAAGCTCTGAATTTGTTTGGGTTCATGGTGTAGAGCAGTATCCTTTTCTTTGTTTTAATAGCTACATATTCTCTGTAAAATTCGGGTGACATCGGGCACCAGACCTACAATTAGAAAACACACACACAAAGTAGCACTCTGTTATTTACTTATTTAACCCCTGTGGGAATTGAAAAGATACTGGGGGATGGCAATGCATTAGGACTTTCTGTATAGTGCAGCTCACAGACTTTAACACAGTCATTTCTGTACCAAAATGAAAGCTAGCAGTCAGTGAAGTCTCCTGCACCGCTAAAATTTGCTCTTCCAAAATGCTTTGGCATTGAGATCCATGACAGAAATAGGCAATGGGACTGGAACAAGACTGAAAGGTAGTAACTTTATGATCACAAATAATTTCCTGAATGCTACTACTTCTTACAAAGCAGTAATTAAGGGAATAACTGTCTGTGCAGTCTCCCTTTTACAGCAGTCAAAGCTTTTTCCCATAAAGACTATTTTTCATCCATATTCTGAAAGCTGAGACTCATTTTGTCTTCATCACAGAAAGAATTTACCTATCTTTCTTCATATATCCGCAAAGAAGTGACCTTTATTTTAACAGCTATTGAGTCCAGAACTTCCAAAGCACTAGGATTGATTAGAAATTTTCAATAAACAATAACATCACTCCAGGATACCTAAGCAGTTCTTCTACTATGTAAAAAACAACCATAGTACTTCAGTACGTCTAGGCTTCTTTTTTTCTACTGTAGCATGAAAAAAGAAGGAATTAAGAAGTTCAAGTCAATGAAGTGACACTATTGATAACATCTGGCACTATCCATAGGGCATACAGTTTAGGAAACATACACTGCTGTACATGGGTTATTCCCTCATATACATTGCACAACAGAAATTAAACTATGTTAGAGAAAAGCCTCTTTCATAACCACCATTCAGCTAAGGAAGTTAATGACAATTTACAGGAGTTTATTTAAGCACCAGGAATTGTTCTGTACTGATAAGACCTAACTTTTTGTTTCAAAACATTTTTCCAGTCCAGATGATGCTTTTATTATCCTTTGACTACATTAAAAATAAACTCATGCACTGAGTAGGCTCTGTTGTTATTGTATGCTGTCTACATGAAAGACTTAAATCTCTTGAACCAGAAGACAATTACATCAAAGTGACAATGAGATACAAATACTGAAAATTTGACTGCAGTAAAAAATTTCATCTATTGCTCAATGCCTCTGACTACATGGCAAACATGTATTTTGTATTTGCACTCTCTTCTGGATTAGAAAATGGGTAAGATCTACTTCTTACCCCAATGATATTGTCATTTTTACATTTTGCAAGACAGGCACCCCAGCTCAAAGACATAGTATGGCTGCTCAGAAATGGATTATTTGTAAATTAGAAAACTCTGAAAGAACAGGTAAAGAACAGGTTTGTTGTTTTTTTTTTTAACTTTGTGCAATTTTTTAAACTTAGATGCTCGTTCTCTTTAGAGCAGTAAAAGAGACTGCTACAACCATGACCTGCCCTGAGACATCAGCACTGCCCTCTCCAGCCACCTGGGAAGAACTGCACTTAAAGAGTGAGCCAGACACCTTTCCTGGCTGCGGGGAATAAACCAAGTTGATTAACGATGCTACTCCTCAAGGAAATCCAAACAAATATGCAAAGCAGTTGTGCATGTATTGGACTCAACACCAGGCTTTTTTATTGTTTGCTCTTGGTAGAATCATCAAATGTTAGTTAAAAACACTGGCCTAAGGAATATAAACTTGCAGAGCTCTCCCATCACTCAGAACAAAAGGTAGCCATTTGAAAATGCTCCATCCTTCAATGACTAGAGGGCAGCTCAGGCACTGAGAATTTTGCTTGCACAGCAGAACTAACCAAAGTGCCGAAATGCAAATCTGAATTTGAGGACTGGTTACTCTTCAACAGTTATTTTCCAAGTGCCTTTCAGTTGCATTCTATGAGTTCAAAACTCACACAACATAGTGGGGTTTTTTCCATCTACAATCTCCAGTTTGCACAGTGTTCAAAAGGAGAACAGCTGACCTACGTCTGCATCTTTTATTCCAGTACCAGAGCTAGGGAGAACTGCATGAAATTAGCAAGACAGGCTTATAATAAACCACCACAACAATAACAACAAAAAGACAAAAAAACCCCAAACTCAAGCCAGCAAACAAAGACAGAAAATTCCCACAAAAAATAGAGCAAAAAAACCCCAAACAAAACCAAATAGACAAGAAACCTTTGTAGAACTCTACCACAACACATTGCAGCTGCTAAAACTTTACTTCTATTTAATGGGAGACCAGATAAGTTCATGAAAAAGCAATCCTCTGATGCTTACATGGAAATCTTGTAAATAACAGAGAGCTTGGAGAAAGTTATACTCTTCCCTAAGTATCTTCCATGTCAATTATCAGAGACAATACATTGAATGAGGCTTTCCAGAAAGATCACTTTTAACATTCTAATGCGCTTGTGTGCAAGATTTTCACTTCTTTTGATAACAGATTTACCTCTCATTCATATGCTGGAATGAAGAGAGGTCACACCTTTATACTGGAAAGAATGGTGAGATCCAGTCCTATGTTTTCAAGTTTCACTCTCCTATGTTCAGGCTTGAAATAAGCAGATGTTTTCTTATGTGTTTTAAAATTCCTACTATCCTTCTTTGTAATAAAAGCTGCATGAATTTTTCTCAACTTTATAAGCATTCTAAGTAAACACTAATAGTACCAAAAAGCAGAGCATCACCTCAGCACACTGGACTTTAGCAATGTAGCCACTGTTCTGCAGTTCCATCCAGTTGGCTTCATAGAGCTTTGGTCCGATCAGGAAGTTCAGGTCAACAATTTTATCATCTTCTCTGACCAGGGTAGCAGTCAGCCCCAGTTTACAGTGAGCTTGTACAATAGTGAGCACACGTCTGAACATTTTTGCTAAGAAATCCAAGACAAATTTTTTGTTAACTTTCCTGAATGGCTTTAGAAGATAAATACTGCAACTTTGAAAGACATTTTCATCAACTCCTGAACATAAGGCAAGCACAGCATTGGGAAATCGTACCCTGTTGCATACACACTCCTAACAAATCTGTGTTACAGCAAAACTTCACAGAGATTGCAGCCTTACTTTGCACTGTCAAGTGCACTCTGAAAACCCCAGCAAACATCTGGCATCCTTATTATTTCCCATTCCCCAAGAGAAAATGAATATATTCAGAGGTTACATGGCTTGGTTTAGGTCTCTATTATTCCCTAGCAAGAACTATAACACAAGGACCCTTGGCTCACTGCCACATTCAGGACTTGCAGGATATGGCAGAATTACTCATCTTTAGTATTGCTGGAGATCACAGAGGAGTTGCTCTCCCTTTATTTTTATGAAACCAAGCAAGAGCAAAAGTGACAGAACAGCGCCAGCATGATGCTACTTTGATAAAATGGCAATTAATCACCAAGGTCTATTCTGAAATCCCTTACTTCAGTAGACACCAAAATATATTCAAATTAGAATAAGGAAGAAAAGCTAACAGAATCTTGGGTGTTTTTTTAGCCAGGATTATTCCACAGACACTTTAACAGTACATTATTGCTTTCTAGTAGTATAGATCTCAATTACATAGCAATTTCAAAGACAACAGTTATTTCTGGATGTTAATCACTACAGTTACTCATAGATACTAAAAGCTGGCCTGCAGTGCCACTGCATACAAGAGAAGGCGGCAAATTAATTCCTCTCCTGTTTAAAAATGTGTACAGCAAAACTGTGCAAATGTAATTCAGGTATTTTAAGAGCACTTAATCAACCTACAAGGAAGAACTTGTGCTTTACAGTGCTATTACAGAAAACAGTGTCTGATTTGCAGGGTTTCACAAAACTAGTGGCCAGTTAAACTATGTAGTACTGGGGGGAAAAAAAAGAAAAAAATAGAACAAGGCAGTTTACTTATCTCAAAACTCTGAGCCATGGGTTTACTCACTACGTTAATTATGAGAAGAACAGCAAAAAAAAACCCACTTCTACAAGAACAGAAGGACATTAAAAATGTGTGCACCATGGAAGATTTGAACACCTTTTCCTTACCAGGGATGGTATGGACTTCATCCAGTATCATAAGGCCCCACTCTTGACTTTTAAGCCACTCCATGACTCTTTCTGCTTCCCAAGACCTTTTGGTCGTGTGCCCCAACATGGAATACGTGCTGATGGCAACAGAGCAGCCAATGGGCTTGTCTTTGGCATCAGACGTGAAGCGACAGATCTGGCTGTCGTCGATGGTGGACCACATCTTGAACTGGGCCTTCCACTGCTCCACAGACACGGCGGAATTGCCCAGCACCAGGCACCGCTTGCGCACGGTGCACGCAGCCGTCACTCCCACCAGAGACTTGCCAGCGCCTGCAGGGCAGGAGGAGGGACACATTAGTCATCTCTCACACCACTGGAGCAGGAGGAAAACAAAACAAAGGAGCAAAGGAAAACTGTGAGAGGATATGAAATCATGCAAAGGCAAATTTCTTTATTGTTTCTTTGCTACAACGGTCTTAAAGAGATCAACTATTTGCTTCTTAAAAATACAGCTGGATTGTCTACAGGACACAACTGTATTTCCTCAAGAAAATAATTGTAAACAGACTTTGACAATTAGAATCAATCATTTTAATGCTTTTTAATTTCAAAAGAATGTTAAATTACAGGTGGCTACAGAAAGCTTCCCTAGGGATCTTCTATTTCACTGTCTCTGTCAGTTATCACATTCCACCATAAAGCAAGTCCTTAAATGTTCCCAACCTTCACACTTCTCCCAGCACCTCTTACACACTCAAGGCCCTCATCACACATCCCATGTGCCTCCTCCTCCCCCAGGTACGAAGGGAACTGGCACAGAGTCCCCTGTTAGCTCCTTTCCCCCCCCATTTTCTGTAGGCTGTCTCAGTCAGCATGTTTCTCTTTTCTTCTCAATCTCCTATGCCCAGCACTTGTGCACACAAGATTTTTTCTTTCTTGGATGCCCCTTTATGCCACCTTCATATTCCCAGCTCCCCCCAGTTTCCCTATTCCCAACCAAGGGACAAATTCCAATGCCAACAGCTTTACGTTTCATGGGAAGACAAGCAGAGGTGGCAGAGGGCACAGTGGAAGCACAACTGGCAGTGTGAAGGTACCACAGCTGCTCCCCAGCCTCTGCCAGGACACTGGCAGCTCTGAGACCCAGCTCTTAGCACAGCCTCACCACCAGCTCAATAAAAACCACCAGGACACTCAGACCAGAACAGTCCCTGTTGCTGTCTGAAATCTAGGCAGCTGTCATCTTCGGAATTCTCTTTATTACAAAGAAATAAAGAACAAACTGTCTAACTATCAACACAGAAACTTACCACATGGCAAGACAATAACACCAGACCTGGCTCGTCCATTCCCAAACATTTTTCTTAAGCTTTTCTCTTGATAGGGCCTGAGGACTGCAGTAGGTTTCAGATCTATATTGATATCAGGATTCACAGAATCATTTCTGAAATCATATTCTGCCAGCAAGGGATACTCCAAATGGATACAACGCTTCTGAAGTTCTTCAATCATCTCCTGAACAGGAAACAAAGCTTCAGTTGATAAATTCTACACATCTGAATTAATTTCTTTTTCCCTAAAAACAACTAGGTTACATAGTACCAAGTGAAGTTACACTTATTTTTTACACTTATGAAGTCTGCAAGAGACAAGGTTCATTCCTGAAACTTTTCCTGTGATTGCCCCAGCCCCCTGCACTTTTGAATGAAATTAATATTGAGAGGGCTCTTTAGGCAGATGGAAGAACAGGACAAATTCAGCTCAGATTGCTGTTTACCTAGCAATGACTAAATTACACCCTGAAATCCTGCAACCAAGAGTTCAGTAACAGAGAGAAAAGGTTCTCTACCTTACACAAAGCTGCACATCCATTACCCTGAAAACCTCCATACCCTGTATGGGACTTACTCCCAGACAATGACAGGCTGAATCAGTCACCAAGAGGTTGTTGGTCTGGGTTAGCTTTTTTCAAATAAACAAAACAGCTACTAAGTTATCTTTTTCTAAATTCCTTTTTCCCCCACTAAGTCATCATTAGAATCACCAAGTACAAAAACAACTCAAGTTCTATAGAAGCTCTCGGAAGGTCAAGCAAGGACTGTGCTCCAATCTCCAGCTCCTCTTCTCAAGTCATGAAATTTGAACCACCAAGAAAGAATTCCTTCTGCAACCATGAATTACAAAACACAAGCAGGAGGGAAAAAAAAGCTCTCTGAAAGCAGCCTTCCACTGAATTCTCATCTTGCACTAAGTAATACTCAGCCACACGTGACAGGAACCTCCCTGAGTCCCTGGAGCCTTCTCTGGCCTGTGAGCACTGCACTCTGCAGGCTGGGAAGGAACAACAGCCACCCTCTAAGACTCTAAACTTTGGCAGGCAAAAGGAAAGAAATATTAATGACTTCCAGTGATCCCCTCTACCAAACAAAGAGCCACAGTACTTCCTAGTAAGTTCTCATGCTTCTGTGCAATATTCATACTTGCTTCACTTCAAAAGACACCGTCTGCGTTTCCTCCTCTTCCTCCTCATCTTTGTCCATCTGTTCATAAAACTCAAATAAGTCAGCTGGGACATCTGGCTTATTCTGAGCATCTGTTCCCTGTGAAGTTGATGGACCAAGGCCACCTTCACTGGATTTGGAAATCTGAAAAGAGGAACATGAATTTTCACCAAAGGTTTCATTAGCGACACACTGGCTCCCCTCTTCACCCCAGATCTGGGCTCATTAAAGAGGAAGAGGTTGCTGTTGGCAGAATGAAGCTGGCGCAACAAACAAATAATAGGAACTCCAAACTACTCAAGAGTTTACCTCCAGTCACTGCAGTAATTTTAGAATAGGGCTGGACATACCGCAGATTTACTCGTGAATGTCTCTGTAATGAGCTCTGTCTCTTCCCCTTCAGCATTTCTCAGGCGACATTCTTTAATTACATGGTCTTGCAGAAGCTGCTGAATGACATCAGGGTGGGTACTTTCCACAAAATACCTAAAATTAAAGAATAAAGAAAAACATTTTTATGAATTCATCAACTGAATAACTCATAAGAAGAGCAGCATAGATAATTAAATCTGTTCCAGAACTCCCAAGCATCCAGTCTTGGGGTGTTAAAGACATGATGGCAACCAAAACTTTTAAAAGATTCTTCACATCAAAAGCATCATGCACTGTGCAGTCACCCCTCCATCTTACTCAAATGTTCTCTAACCTAACACAAGTGGCAAACTCCAGCAGAAATGCCCACACAGACCTCTCTCATACACATCTTATTTGTGACATACGGGTGAAGTAAATTATTTTGAGACTGAACCGAGTTTGTGAAAATGCCAGATATAACACTGATGTTTTCAAGTCCTGTCCACAGCACCAAAAAAAGCCCAAAAGACAAAATCCCAAACTTCCAAAACACAAATCACCTAAAAATTTAAAACTAATGCATCCTGGAGATTCCTCAATGATGATGCTGGTTGGAGATCACAGTTAAAATATATGCTGACTTTTCCAGGCCCCTTCCAGCATTATCCTCTAGCTTTACAACAAATCAGATTCAATACAGATACAAGCACTTACCTCTTGCCACTGGATTTGCTTATCTTTCCCAAATGATTTGAAAACCTCAAAAACATATTGCAAGTCCAAGCAATAAAGAAACAAGCCACAATATCAAATTTGCAACCTACTTTTAAAAATGTGACGACAACCAGTGCTAGCTCAGGATAGCCAAACACAATTCATCAGCTAATGTATTAAATACTTCCAAAAGCTGCAGAAGTGATACCTGAGAGCTGTTACACCCAGCTGGCAGCTGTGAGACTCCAGAGCTCCTGAGAGCACTCACTCAAACGCAGGTGTGCATTTGGAGGGCTTCCTGCCACAAGAGCTACGGAAGAAGCCACTTACCTGTTATGTTTCAGAACCAGCTTCACCTTCCCATAGCTGACGGTGCACAGCTACAAAGAGAGCAGTCATTAGGAACATACAAAAGAGAGATTCCACGTTTAGGACCAAACACTGCAATGGCTTTAGGTCTTTGTGGGGAAGCACCTTACCACAAAACATTTACTTGCACTGCTGTTAAGCTCATGGAACAAACCTGAAAAGGTATTTTCAGAAGATGCTCACATCATCTCACGCAGGAGATCAGGCACAGACACTCATTTCTTATACTTAATTTCAAACTGTTTCCAAGACTGTGAGAACACACTTGCAGGATAAGGCAGTCTGTCTGTCAGTGCCCCACTATTCCAGACTGCTTCCCACATTCTCAGTTTTCCTTCAGAGCAAATATGAGGAATCTTTTCCCATGCACAACTCATACTGGCTGAAATTATCTACACAGACATTTAAAGGTAATTTTTATAAATCCCACAAATGATATATTATGAAAACAGTATGTGTGCAGCAATATCATATACAAAAAGACAGAAAAAATAATGTTTTCTCGAAATAATGACTGAAGAATAAGACAGTTAAAAGTGACGAATGATTAAAAAATAATAAATCAATTAGGCAGAGGCAGCAGGAAAGGAACTCCTTAGCAGAAACAAATGTATTATTTCCAGTGCCAGTAAAATAGCATTACCTTGATAAACTGAATTATTCCATCTGGGACACCAGTCTTGCTGAGCTTCTGCAAGTACTCAGTGATGTCACTTGTCTGTAATCCCACACTCACAGCAGCGTACAGGGAATAAGCAGTCAGCTTGTACTCGTGAATGTGGGTGGGTCTGCACACAGGCTCAGCAATGGCAACCAGAAAGTCCTGTGCATATTTGTAAACTGGAGAAAAGGCTTCCAAAAATATATGGCCATCGGGAGCCTACAGAAATAAAAACAAATGCTGAAGGCACAACAGCATTAGTTGAACCGAATCTCATAATGAAGTTACAAGAAAAAGAATAAACATGTAACTTCTGTCTTCTGAAAATGGTCCTTGCATGGCACTATGAATAAACCACACCCAGATCGATATTCCAGACTGACATGCTGGGGTATTCCTTCTTTTTAAATGCTACAGAAATTGCTTGAGTAGAGGCAAGCTTCCAGTTCCACTGCCCTGGAACAACAAAACTCCTTGCTCGTTTTATGCAGAATGAATGAATAAATGAATGAATGAAGGACACCACTTGGGTGTCACAGCACTTGGTGCCCATACAGCACTAGGTGACAGGCACCCAGCAGATGCTGGCTGGGAAACCACCTCTTCCCTAGACAATTGGGGAAGATACTTGGCCAGACCTTGGGCAAGTTTACTGACGTCCCTTTCAAAGGGCAGAGAACACAAACGACGCCAACTACAGAAGATGAGGCCAACCTGTCTTGAAGCAGTTTCACTCCAACATGCAAACCCTGCTGCTGTATCACTGCAGTGACAGATCCCTCTCGTGTCATCAGCCAACGCGCTGTTCTACAGCCCTTCCCGGGACGCCTGGCCCAGGCGCTGCTGTGCCCTGCCCGGTCCGCAGCACACCCGTGACACCGGGGACCCCGCCTGGAGGCTGCCGGGGCTCTCGTCCCCGCACAGCCGCTGCAGGGGACGCACCCGCCCCCAACAGCATCAAATTCCGCTCCAGGCGAGCCCGAGGCTCTGCACCGCACACTCCGGCCCGCCCTCGGCTCCCCGCCAGACCCCGCAGCAGTGCCGGCTTCTCCACGGGAGAACACCCCCTCCCCGGCCTGTCCGCGTCCCGCAGCGATCCCGGCCCCGCGCGTCCCCGCCTCGGGCACACGGTGACTGCGGCCGCGCCGCCCCCCGCGCACGCACCACCCAGAGGGGCCGCGAGCTGTGGTCGGCCTTCAGGGGCATCTGCAGCCGGTAGTCCTTGGCGCCGTACTCGTCCACCTTGGTGCCGCTCTCCTCCACCTGCTTCCCCGCCGCCGACGGCACCGCCTCCTGCGGCTCCTTCCCGGCACCTTCGTCCTCATCGTCCTCATCGTCATCGTAATGGCGCTTCTTGGACTTCTTCTTATCTGGGAGCAGAGCGGGAGCTGTGACGAGCCCCGCCAGGGTCCCCCCTCCCGGGCCCGGCCCGCGCCCATCCCCGGCCCCGCTCACCCCGCTCCTTCCTGCCCATGGCCGCCGCGCGCCGCGCTGCGCCCGCCCGCGCGTCACTTCCGCAGGGCAGCGCCGCGAGGGGAGGAGACACCGTCGGCTCTCTGTTCCCGGGGCCGCCCCGCCGCGGGGAGACGCGCGGGCGGGCACGGGGCGGGGCAGCGGATACGGGAGGCAGCCACACCCCAGGCCACGCCCGCACCGGCAGGAAATGAGGAAAAATAATTAAAAATCAGTAAAAGAAATTGAACTTCCGGAAAACGCACCGTAAATAACAATAAAAAAGCCATCTCGGAACTGAGATACGAGAGTGACATTGCGCAGTGTTCTGAAGTACAGAATTCTTAAAAGAGAAATCACACTGTTGTCCCTACAGAGTGTTTTAATATATTTCTAAGTACAATTCGTGTCTGATTTTGGAAATACAAATACATTTCGAATGGTTAAAAACAAAAATTAAAAAAATATTTTGAACATCAGCCAGCTGAAAATATATTTATCTAGTAAATCATCTCTCAAAGCTTTTATATATTTAATTATTCTAACTAAACATAGTACCCTTAAAAAACAAGTTCATAAAAATGTAGAAATGAAATTGTGGAATAAGATTACTGGGATATATACACACACATTCAATGCATACACAGAATTACAAGGCGGGGTTTGTTGGTTGTTTTTAAGTTTGGAAGATTAGACAACGGAACTAGCAAGCAATGCCCAACTCCTGAGTTCCTCAATCATGATAACCATAAGCTAATTTTTAAATTGTTTTTATCTTCTTTTTATACACAAGATATTCCATGTAAAGCAGCAACAGCAGTGCAGTTACTGGTAGCAACATCTCAAAAGTAATAAAAAACCCCATACATCCAGACAGTAGTACATTGCACACGCACGTGATTCTCATACACCCATCGACAATTGGTCAGAGTATTAAATCAGTGTACAAATTAAATATTTCCAAAAATGTGCAAAAAAGTCAACGTTGATAGAAAAAAACACCTTTGTGTACATACATTACAAACTGTGCCCAGCATTCAACTGAGAGTAAAAACATTTACAGTGAGAAACTTATAGATTAAATAGAGAATTTAATGGCTACATAAAAATGTACATTAGATCAATAGTAAATTTACAAATTTTTTTTCATAGCTTCATGAAAACTAAAAGCCTACGTTCCAATTAATCTAAGTCTCCTCCACATATTTACAGTCATACTCCATTATACGACTCCTGCGAGGTCTGAGATGACAGACACTATGCTTTAATAAACCATTCCAATCTTAGGGTGACACCACCTTTTTCACTGGTATTAACAAGAAACAAACACTAGGGAACTGACAATCTAATGGCTGTTCAAAAACAAAAATGCAATCCTTGTTTTTATATCCACATTATATAAACCTCTGGGGGAAAAGGATCATCTAGTTTTCAGGTAAAAAGCACAAAAAAGCTCTATTTCCTATGACTACCCACTCATGAGATGGAGTATCCTTTTCCTTCTCTCTCAACAGAAGACCCTGACCTGCAATCCTTACCTGTGGACTCAACATAAGGGCTGAACTATGAGATACAATTTTTATGCTGTTTCATCCAGGTCCTCTCCCTTTAAAATAAGTTTCTGAAAGCTAAGTCCTAGCCAAGGTGTAACTGTTCTGAAACATGAGAAATATAATTTCACGCACACCACCTACCCCCTCAACACCGTTCATGTATATATTGCTAGAGGAAACCCAAGGACTGCACTAGCAAACTGGGAGCTGCAGCATCCTGGGTTCAAGTGACGGGTTCCCTGGTCTAAAGCTGGACACACACCTTATTCAGGAGCAAAAAGGGCCACCACCTATGCAGGACATAAGCTTTGCCAACTAGAAAGAAAATAAATGGTGTGGGCCAAGTGGGGAATATCAAATGAGAAAGGAGGCTCCTTTGTTTCTGATCACAAATTTTGATTCAGAAACCTTGGGCTGATAGCAAACCTGTCTGACCCCACAGTGCACATTAGTGGCTCCTCCTGAAGGCAGCACTCACTCCCAGGTAATTGTCGGTGACATCTGGCTGTCACATAAAGAGGACTGACTGCTTCCCAGAGCTTTGGAATATTTTCATTATGGCACACAAAACAGATCAGGTCACAATTTTATCTTCATGGTGTTCCTGAAATGTCCCAAGGCTCAAACCCAGCTACAGAAGTCACCAGGTTTTAGTCACCAAGCTTATGCGGTAATTTTAGAATGACAACAGTAAGATTAAATTAGAAAGAGCTTTTAAAAAGAAAACTCTTCATTTTAGTACAAGCATGAATTTTGTATATCAGAACAGCAACTATAAACACCCACATGTCTGAAATATGGGTAGTATCTATCACTTTTTACTAGTACCTGCTTTACTCAATCAGCAACAGCTTACTGGTGGATATACACTATCTCCAAGTGACGTGAAACATCACTTTTGGCTATATGCATATGGGATAGAAAAGCTTTGGTAATTGTATGTGATTCTACACTGCAGACTTGTCATTGCCACAAGACAGCAAGTTACCAGGAAGAAGAAATGACACTGGCAGCAATACTTTTGCTTTTCCAGAAACATCATAGGGACTTACATTCAAGCACACACATTATACTTTTCTATATGCGTGACACAGTCTTTCAAGATTTAAAAAGTAAGAAATTGGTTATAAATAACTGTAGATCTGACCAATTTGCTCAAGTCTCTGAAGCTGCAGCTAGACATTGCTCTATGCTGTCCAAAAGAATGGCTTGCTGTACTGCACTGTACCTATGCGTGCTACGAGGCTTTCAGTCAAGACAACGGCAGGATTAGGATTATCCAAAAGGCACAGGAAAGAAATCTGTTGGTTTGCTTGGACAGATCATATTCCTGTGCACTGAAAGTAAACAGATTTTAATACAGTACCATGCTTACAAATGTACTAACTTTGCTTTCAAACTCAGAAAGAAACTCTGCTGCAGAGTCTGGTACCCAGAGTCAGGAAGCCGAATCCTGACAATAAGGAATTAGTTCTTCTGTGCATACAGACAAATTCTCTTTCTGGCACTTGCATTGGTGTACAATCTTCAGAATATAAACAGAAAATGTGTATTGGCACAGGAAGCCAAAAATCACTTTAAAATTCCAAATTTGTATGTCTGCTGCAGATTGTAACTCAAGCACACTTTTCAATGCAGTTAGGCAAACTGTGCTTTGGGCACTTTGAAAAAACTCATTCTCTAAGACTGCTTTGGTGACATGGAATTGTATGACATATTTCAATATGGTGTTCTAACATGAACAAAATTAAGGCATACAGAGAAAAAGGCACTAGCTAAAAAAACCAAAAACTTTTAATTTTATTCTACTGAAAGGATTGTTCAGCTACAAATTGAATTGGAAATCAAGTTAGAACTTTTAAGCCTATATTTAAACTGTCAAGAAAAGAAGACTGTAGATTTAACTATGCTGTTATTAGATCCATACCTTTTTGGGTTCTTTTGGGTTCTTCTATGGATATTTCTATCACCTAAATAAAAAATAAAGATCTTTCTCTAACACAACACAACTGAAACCTTGAGTCATACTCTAACTGTTAGTTAGAGGACTGTTAGTTACACCATTAAAACCATACCATAGAAGTATCTTTTGTCACTTAATGTGCAACAGACAGAATACTAAAAATCATTAGATAAGTAAAACTTTTGAAAATACACATACGCACCATGAACTTCAACTCTTACTTTTTGAGAGTACAGCTTCATTGTTGCATTTACAGAAAAGCAAACCAACCCTGCAGCAGTATTGCCTTCACTGGGATTTTTTGATAAATGGATTCAACAATTAAGATCAATTCATGATTCTAAAATGCCAGTGGCTTTTAAAGTGAGATATTGGCTCTGCGATCCTCCTCCAATGGAGTTTAAAGCTTGAAATTCCATGCACCTTCACAAATTCTAGAATGAGGGGTCATTCACCATCACCCCAGGAGTTTAACAAACCCTGTACACAGCTCACTTTACTACATTACCCCACAAGGGGTAAGTAACAGCCAACCTCTTGGTAAAAGTCTGATAAAGCTTCATAATTATTTCTAGCTCAAAATATTTGTGTTAATAACCAACTAATTTACTGTAAGTTATTTAAGTCATTAGAGAAATTCTCCTTAGGGTGAAAAAAAACTAGCTCAAGCCTAACCTTGGTTAAATTTGCAAAATTTTACTAGAATCACTCAAACTGGGAAATGTCAACTTCATTTAAGAAGCACAGTCTTTACATTGGCAGCTTTCTGACATGCCAATGACATGATGAAAAATGTATTCTGAAAGTTGCTTTTTTCCTGGCTCCAAAACACTGACCATTGTCATGACTGAATGCCATTTTTTAAGGAAAGGCACAAAAGCAGCAAACTTGATTGTTCAGTAATTAAAAATCACAACAAGGAAGTGATATTGCAATATACATCATCCAGCACTGTCTCACAGAAAGGTCACATTATAACAAAACTAGATTCTGAAAATTTTCAAGCTTCAGAGAGTGCAGTTTCTCTTTAGAATAGTATATTTAAATGTTATGAATGCTACAGATAAACCTGGTTACATTTTCCCTTTAATGTCCTTTAATATTTTTGGTAATATAAAATTTCCTTATCTTTTCAACTGACCACTATTGATTTTTATATACATTTTCACCTTGGTTTTGGTACCCTCTTGGTCTGAAATCAATCATTTCAATTACATGACCTTGGAAATTACCTACATAAACTATTAGGTCCTACATTAAACTTCCCATCCCTACTGTCACCATATTTTGCTTATAAAGCAAAGGTCCCTTACAGCAGAGTACATAGCAATTCTTCTTAAAGGCTGCTTCATAGCTTTTATCTAGTGACAGAGAAACAAACAAACAAACAAACAAAAAAATGAGTACAAGATGCCTTTCCTTTCAGCCTTTTACACTTTTCCTGGTCTGACTAGTTGTTCCTGTGCTCAGGAAACCTTGCACAGTTGTGTACCCTGACCGAGAAAATTATAAATTGGGTAAAATACTCACATAAGCTGAAGAAGTCATCACTCTCAGTCTCTGGAGAGATGGCCACAAAAAAGTCATACTTACTCCACTACAGGTAAAGTGATTAGGATAGATCCATACTCCTGCTTATGTTCTGGTAAAAAATATGGCATATAGCCAAACAAATTCAGAAATCTCATATGTGAGTGACTGTGGGAATGGGTAAACTTATTGTTCTGTCTCCATGCATTTTGTAAACCTGATATCCTCTATAGATGCAGAACAGGTAGAGCCTTGTCAGACCAGACAAGGGTCACAGTACCAGCCTGCTCTGTGTTTAAAAAACAACAAAAGCAAGCAATGAATCATCCAAAACAGTAAACATAATTTCAGTTCTGTTGTCCAATAGTTTATTTCCAAATGCCCCTTTAAATTATTTATGTTCTGTTCTTTTACAAAAATATGAGTCTGACTTCTCTGATGTGAAAAGTCAGTTATTCACTACACCTGATCAGTACACCTGGGCTTCTCAACTGAGAAGCAATATTTCAGATTTTTACTTCTTTTATTATACTTTTTGAGAAATAGAAAAGGTAATTAAGGTACATTTTATGACAGTTGGAAATCTGATGAACACCAATCTGGATTATCAGGCTGGAATAATCATACTCATGTTATTTAATTGCTGGCTCTCTCTGCACTTTTGGCATGTTCTTTGTACAATTTTCTGTGCTGTGTCTCCTTCTTCATAGGATTCATCAATGCAACCTTATTAAAAATATAACTGGAGTCTTAGCTTTCTCAGTGATTCATTCCTGATTGTTAAGAGATGTTTGACTTCATTTTAGGAATTTTCAACACGTCCTAGATGACTGACCTGCATTACTAAACCAATTTTTTTTAGTGCAGACTAGGAAGAATTTTGTATTGTTCAGGCACTTGATGTTGACATACATTCCATCCTAGCGCATCTCAACAGCTTTGAAAACATTTCTTACAGCTCATTCTGAATCCAGTAACTCATATACTGCACAAGGATTAGTCACTCCCTTTCCCCTGCAGCCATTCGTGGGACTGTGGAGGAGAACTGACCCTCAACATCGGTATTTTTTATCAGCTAAGATAACTGTCTCCCTCAAAGCATATGCAACAGAGGTTCTCTTTGGCAGATAGAGCAGGAGGCATTCTCCTAACTATTTACATCCAATAGCTAACCCTTGCCTAGCACGGAAAATTTCCCCTTTGCAGTATAGTAGCTTCCAGGAGTCTGGGTCCATAATCTGTTTACGTGTGATTATTTTCCTGTTAAGATAATACAATAATTCTACACCGAAACCTCCAACTAGTACATCAGTTGAGAGCTCATTTTTGTTGTTTTCTTTTGGTCACATAGAAGTACCAGCTAGACATGCTGCTGTACAAAGAGTTCCAAGTTCTTCCAGCTTCATCGATTAACTCTCAGAACAGCATGTTCCTGCTTCAACAGTAAATTCCAGAAACTGATTAAATGCTAAAATATAATAAGAACTTAGAACTCTCTGCTGCAAGTACCTACAATATAGATAAGAATCACATAGAAGTAACCTTCTTGTCCTTTAGCTGCATGTCTATTTTTCCCTGCACCCTGAGTCAGTCAGCGGTGTCAGAAAAAGTCACACAGTTCCTGACTGTCCAAACATTTGTAATTTTTTTCCTCTTTAAATAAGGAACAAATATGTACTAAAGTGCTTTACCTATATTAACCACATCAGTACATTATAGAAACAAAAAGTTCTAGTCCTGGTGGGAGGGGGGTAGAGAAGATTCTCATTTTAGATACAAAATTTAGATTGTTTACAATCTAAGTGAAACAAAGATTCAAGAGAATATTCTCTCTCTTGTCTTTTTTTTTCCTTTTTCTTTGTAAAAAATAAAAAATAAAAGTGCAGTCAAATAGAAAATAAATGCAGTAGATGCAAGCTGAGTTGAGGCAGGTGTTAGTGATAGTGTGCAAACGTGTGTCTTAGCAGTTCATCTGCAAACGGTCGCAGCTTGGCCTCGATAAAAATCCGTTTCAAGAAATCCCGAGCGTGGTCGGAGACGTGAGGAGGGAGCTGGGGGTTGGTTGGCTGAGTGGCAATTTTAAAGATGGCAGCCATGGCTTCAAACTCTGCCCATGGGGGCTTCTCAGTGAGCATTTCTACCACTGTGCAACCTACACTCCTGAAACAGAGGCAGAAGTGAAACAGCAGGTTACAATAAGGTCATGCCCTTCCAGGAAAACAAGAAATAGCAGAGAGGGACTAAAACATGACAAATAAGCAGTGTCCACTTAACACTACAGAGTAGCTTGAGCGCAAAACAGGCATTGAGAGAAAAACAGCACGTAGTGCTATACTTTTATCTCAAAGTTACACAAATCACTACCTACGTCTCCACTTTATTACTTCCCTGGGCTGAAAGCTACTACATCAGTGAAGGGATAATTACATATTTATCCAGGCAATACCTGTGGTAGGGCCCTGCCAGCATCCAGTGCTCAGCAGGCTGGCAAAGGCCACGCTCAGCACTGCACTTGGAAGCTTTCCTGCTCCTTGGGGCTGAACAGAATTGCAAAACATCAGGAATGTTCCATGCTCATTACAAATGCACAAGTTATCACTAGTGAAGAGTGTGCAAACGTAATACGACAGCTGAAGAACAAAAGCCCTGCTTCATGGTATCTTCTCTTTTAGTTAACGATATTAAAAATATACTTAGATTGACAATCAAAAGTTTTAAGTTCCTAAACAAACAAAATGGATAAGCTGAAATAATTTCCCAATTCTTATGAAGTTTGAATGTTTTTTAAGAAGCTTGCAAGAAGTTTTATGCTTAAACAGAGGTACACTGCTTTATACAATGAAGATTTACTGATTGACAGCTGTCCAACTTCAGTATTTTTTCTTGAGTTTCCACCAAAAACCACACAACAACCTTGGTACCAATACTTCAAATTTGAACAAGTCAACTGATCCTATAAGGCTGACCTATTATTCATGTATATCTAAGTAATTACTAAGTAATCTGAAGCAGCCTAAATTAATTTCCCTGAGGTTAGAAGTATTGCTATTGCTTGGATATAATGTAGTACCTTTTCAAACACAGTGTTACTACTCTTCCCTGTCTGCTGCTGCCTGCCCATTATTGCACATTCACAGATGAGCTGCAGTGCAAAGTGGGTCTCATTGCCAAAGTCATCTGTCCACTGGGCTGGAGCCATGTTAGAATGTGGCATACACAATGTTTCACTAACCTTCATGTTTGAGAATTACCTTTCCCTCTTAGTTCTTAAGTATTTAATAACAACTTGAAATATTTTTGATACTTCCTTTTAAATCTGGCAAATTCACTCTAAAGTGTTCAACTCTTAGAGGAGTAGCATTTTATTTTCTGCCTTGCATCAAAGATATTTCAGTGTTGAAGTTTCATTACAAGACACTGACTGATTTGATGTTTCAAAGCTTCATGTATGGTTTTCAGTCAGTACCTCTCCAGAAATAACCAACAGTTTGGTAATCCTAACTTCATGCAAGGTTGGTTGAAAGGATTCTCTTATGATCTCTAAACTGACGGGCTAAGAAACTGCCAAATAAAAAAATAAATTTCAGTGTTAAGACTCTCCAAATAGCACTGTCAGTGCTCACACTTGCCATTTAACAGTGCAGCTTCAGATAGTACTACTACTACTTTCACCTACTCTCTGCTGAAAATGAAATGACACTTTTCAGTAGAGAAGGGGTTTTTTTTAACATACCAGATGTCTGCTTTTCTGCCGTACCCTTCTCCACTGATAACTTCGGGACTCATCCAGTAGGGAGTTCCAGTGACAGACTTCATTCCCGTACCAGAGAGACAGATAGTCTGCAGTCTTCTGCTGGCTCCAAAGTCACCAAGCTTCACATTGCCTGCTGAATCCCGCAGAATATTTGCTCCTGGAAGGAAAGGAACACAGCATTACCTTCATGAAAGACTCAAGGTTTTGGTGTGGGAAACAGTAACGTAAGTTTGGTTTCAGTGATACAATTTAACATCAACCTAGGATTTCTAGCCAGAGAATTTACTCTCTGCTCATTCCTACTACTCTATTCTGGAATTCAGAAAATAATGAATTGCACATACTGGTTTGCATCCTAGGCCTTTTCCAGAAAGGGGCAGTCCCTTTGTAAAGCTCTCCTGACAGTATTAGGAAAGTGCCCTACATGGGAAATTCAAAGAAACGGGAAAGGAGTTTCCACACAACTGAAAAGGTCTCCATACTACTTTAAAGCAAAACCTCAAACTGTGTTACAGATTAATTCAAAACCATTATCTGCACAAGATGTACAAATGGACTATGATATCTCAACCAGTTTTGGAACAAAATACTGTTGATACAAAGCAATAGAAGAATGGTAAAAATATTAGGGAATACAACAGCATTGTGTTCAACACACCTATTCTGCACATCACCATCTTCCTACATATTCACACTTGGCTTATGCAACACTTGCAAGTCACCTGTACCAATCTGCAAAAAGTAAATGTTTCAACAGGCTTCCCAGCAGTAAAATGGAAGAATGGAATCAGGCAAGTCACCTCTGCTGGTCACTTCTTGTAAAGGAAGAATTCATCCCAACTGTTTTGCAGATGCAGACTAAAGAAACATTGCCAGAACTCTGCTAGAACATACCAAAGTTGCTTATTTTTCCCTCCCCAGGTTAGAACAGTGACCAGACTAAAAGATGGAAAGGAATCACATTGATTTTAAGTCAGTATTTTGGTATTTCAAGCTTAATTGCATTTTAGTGCTTCACAGAAGACTGGAAAAGGACCCACAATAAAGAGCACTGAAGTGTGCACAGAACTATCATTACCTTTGATATCTCGATGGACAATCATATTACTGTGCAAATAGTGAACTCCTTCCAAAATCTGCCGAGTGTATTTACGAGTCACATTCTCGGTGAGTGCTCCATATGATTTCAATTGGTCTTTGATGGAACCCTATGGCACAGAAGTATAAAGCACTAACAGTTCAAGAACTCAACTGAAATTCAACTACATTTATGCCTGAAATGTAGACATTTAAAATAACAGTTCTTCTTGATTTACTCTTAAAACTCGCAACCAGCTGCATAGTTCCAGTCCAATGTAGAGAAAGACAACAGCACCCTCAAACTTTTTGATGGGTAAGTGGTGAAACTCAGGACGGACATAACACATACTCTTTGTGTTAGCTTACACTCAGAAAAAAAGAGTGTCAAGAATAAAACCACCATGTGCTATAGGGTGCTGCTTTAGACAAAAAATAAAAGGTAAGCTAATCTTACCTTAAATAAGATTAAATCAAAACTTCTTGGGTTTTTTGCAACTCTTTCTGTATAACCTATCTTTGTCACACAGAGCTACAAACTGCTAAGATTACTTCTGTCACACTGCCTCCTCCAAATCTCAGAAAAATTCAAGAAGTCCCACAAAACAAGGCCCAGAACTCAAAAAAAAAATGAAGAATCAAACAAAAAAACCTACCATAACCAAGAAAACAATGCCCAGGCACTGCTTTCCCCCTCTGGAGTCTCATAGTAAGTAGACTGCTGTAACTATTCAGAAATATGCTGTTTTTATAGGAGCACATTTTGTTTAGCTCTGCTGACCCCACTTGGTGAGAAAATGAAAATTTACAGTTTTCTGACCTTCTAATATTTCCTAACAAAGCAAAAGAACAGTGGTTCAGCATATACTAGGTGCCACACAAGAAGCAAACACCAAGATTATTTTCTGTATGCACTTACTCCCTTTCCCATCTCAGCTACTTTTTGTTTTCCAGAAATACTTGAAGCGTGGCAAAACAAAACAATAAAATTCAGGGAGACTTAAGAGTTTACTAATGATAATATTGTCTTTTCAAAGACATTGCCATGCACCACTTATGCCAAAACCCAACACAAAGAGCTTTTGTATGAACCATTGTAATTCTGAAAACCCAAGCAAGCAAGGGAAAAGATAAGAGGCTGCAAGCACTTGTCAGTACCCATCTTAGGTGTTTTTAAATTGGACAGTTTTCAGTATCTGTGAGCACTTATGCAAAGCTGAATGCTCAGGTGCTTGTCACACTGCACACAATCAATGGCTGAAGTGGATGAGCTCTCTTGCTTACCCCAGGCATGTACTCCATGAATATTGAGAGTGTCCTTTCAGGTGAATCTCTCAAGAAGCCATAATACTGAACAATTCTTTCATGCAGCAGATTTTTCAGCAACTGAATCTCACATTCAAGTGCATTTACTTCCTGAAAGGACAAAAAAGGGCAGATTTACCATGCTTGATGTAGTAAAACTAAGATTTTGATTTTTTTCAAGTAGAACAGTGTGTACATACTGAAGTGTTATTCAAACTAAGTAATAAAATACTCCTACAGCTAATGTAAAGTTTTTGCATTTTATAACAAGAAAATATTGATGTTAAATTGAGGTAATTAAAACCAACCCAAACTATGTCTATACATTATCTTGGGATTATTTTGCTGGTTTTACATTGTTTCTCTTCTCTTTAAGTTATCTTTGTTTCAGAGCACAGCAGATATTGTTATGTGCATGAGGTCAATGATCATTATGCAATATGTCATAAACCTCCACCTGGGTAGAGAAACAACTAACAAACACAGAAACAACCCCCCTACACATATTTTAATCTTTGTGGTGGAATAATTAGCATTAATTCTTAACCCTCCCAGAATGATAGACTATACTTTAAAAATGCCTTTGAGTACCACTTCATACTGTAATCACGAAATACAACAAAGGAAACCACTAAAAGATGATGCTTTCTCTGGAGCCATCCAAGATACTACAAATTTTGCAAACAGGAAGTAAGATATTTTGAAACGGACTGTAAAATAAGTTGCTGGAAAAATACTAACCCACAAAGTCAAACTTGACTAGATTCCAAATTTCACCTAGAAGTTTTTCATCAAAACCTGAATTTTTATCTGTCATAGCCCATTATGGATACCCTCACACTTCAGAGACTAGAAAGAAAATAGATTTTTTTACACACAGAGGCACATAGTACTACAAAATGCTATGACAAGTGAGCTCACAAAACTGTTGCTACAGGAGAGCTACTACCATATTTTAACATTTGCAAAACGTAACAAGTTGTTCTGTTACACATTTTAAAGAAGTAGCAAAAATAACTACACTAGGAATCCATAGCACAAATGATTCTTGACTTTTTCTTTGTTCCTACACCACCATTAGCAGCAATTATAACTGGCAGCCACTCAATTCTGCAATCATGCAGAATCATTGTTTCCCCAGCCTTGCTCCCCACTGTGCAGAACGCAGTCATAATGTATGAAAGTAATAATTCTCTTCCCATCCTGTAAAAAGCAGCAAGTATGGTTTGGGAAAAGATGAAATAGTGGACTGGTGCTACTTTTAAATAGTTTATCTCCTTCAGCATCCAGCATTTAAAGATGAACAAGTTTGATTTCAGAGAGAACTAACAAGGAAACTTGTGCTCTTTAGGGAGAAACACAGTGTGCAATAGCAACTAGTCTTGATACACAAAATTTAAAAGAAACAAAACAAACAAACAAAAATCCAAACACAGAAATACCCCAAAAAAGATGAAAATATAGCTAAGAATCTCAAACTGTCTTCATAGTCAAAACCAATTTGTTTTCAAGAATTTGTTTTCAGGAGCACGTATACCAGTACAGCTTTTTCTGCTTATAAATGTAACTTCTTTCAATTCCTGTTAGCGTAACTAATTATCTATTTCCGAGCACACTTCACAATAGATGGTTTAATTTTAGAGACTGAGACTGCAACAAATCAAATTATGCATCTTTACAGCATAAGGATCCATCTGAAAATTAAAAAATGTGATGTAATATTAAAATCAGGTAAGCAGACTAGTTATCTATGGTACTAACAAAACAGAATTCCTAACAGGGACATGGTTGCCTAACACAACACGGTTTAAAACATATTCAAAACATGTTCATTCTGTTCAAGGAAAGGAATGTGAGTCTGGTCTAGAACACACCAGTTCAGCAGATGCCTTTTCCAGGGTCTCTTTGGTATCACTTACCTTGCTGGTTTCCGGGCTATCGGGATCAAACTGAACTTGTTTAACAGCCAGCTCTCTTCCAGTATCGGCATCGTAACACAGATACACTCTGCCAAACGCACCTTGACCCAGCAGTTTACCAAGTCTCCAGTTAGTTGGAGCTCGTGGTGCTGAAAATATAAGTATGTTTTGGTTTTCAAATGAGCTTGTTACTCAGCTGATCGAGAAAAACTGGAATACACAGAAAATAATTTTTTAAAAGACTACTTTTCAACAACAGAGACTGTGTGTCCTAAAACTCACCATATAAACTACAAAGATCAATAAAACTCCCTGCAAGATGGAAAACATAAGCTACTTAAATTTATTTACAAAATAAGTCGTGGTAGAATTAGACATACTTAAAACAACTAGCAATAGCTAATCTGAAAAACAGAAAAAGCATGTTAAACAAACAACTTTCTCTTAAAAAAATCAAGGCGTAATTACTAGGTATGAGCTACAGAAGTCATCCCAAAGGGTATTTGCTCTTGAAGTTCTACCACAAGTATGAAGCAGTACCACTAAAAATGTACAGTTTAACTGAAAACATGACCAATATCTGCAAAAATAAACAATCTCTGCAACCTACAAAACCCTTCTCTGGTCTTAAAGAGTCTAAGAAATCACTTTTACAACGTTTTGTTATCACAGATGTAAATTCCAATTGAAAGGCTGGCAAGGTAAGCAATGAAAATATTGATGAGCATAGTCATAGTCTTGACTTTTGCCTATTAGAGAGATAAAAACTTTATTTAATGGCATGTGTTTGGATGAGATGCTAGGTTTTCACATGATATACTTGACAAGTAAGAGTTTTATAGCGGGGTTCACAAAACGCCAGAACTTACAGCGGCTGGGCGGGCTGATGTCCATGACTGACAGGGTAGGATTGTCTATGTCGCTGCCCCTCCTCCTCATTCGGTTATCTTCGTATTCTGGCGTAAAGACACTGCTCCCACTGCTGGTGCTCAGCGAGTGATCAGTGGGACTGAAACTAACTGGTGATCGGAAATTGTTCCCCTGAGTCCTCCTCGCTCTTGGAAAGGTTTTACGACCTTCAATGATACACACAGAGCACAAAGTGATATACACAGTACAAAAAGATACTGCAATGCAATATGTGCATGCAAATACTTTATGAATTCTGCATCGTCTCACGAATCTGTCACAGTGGAGGACAGGACACAATCATTATGAAATCTACTGGTTTAACTTTCCACCTAGAAGAAAACAAACATTCATCATAGACGTATATAAGGAATAGACAGGATTAAAAATGTATGTTTAAGAGATGAAAATTGGGGCCAAATTCTGGAACTGTTCTGAAATATAATCAACATGCTGATTGAAATATAATCAACATGGAGACCTGTAAGATGAGAAAAGAAAATGCCCTGCCCTCTGCTTTTATTGCTCTATTAATGTGCAAATACCAAATTCCTGATATTTAGGAGAACAAAAGACACGTTTACAATCCTGTAGCACCCAAGACAGCCTCTTCCTTTTGTGAACTGGAAAGAATTGAATGCAGAGAAAAACTGGCACATGGAATCAGCAGGAAGGCCACAAAAGTATTTTAGAAATCAAAACACAAGCAATGCAAAATTTCAAGATGGCTATGGCATCAGAATAAAAAACACAGAACACCTATCTTCAACATGTTAATTTAATTACAACCAGATGACTAATACAATTTATGTTAATCTATTTAGATAATACAACTATTTTTAGGATAGCATCTTTTGATTAAGTTTCATCCTAGAGAATTCAGCAATAACTGAAGGAGTCTCTGATTCATTAGGTATTACACTGGAGGAGGTGTTCCCAGAGGACTAAAGAAAGCTGATAAAATATCTTTGAAATCATAGACTCAGATTTATATACTAGTCTGGACAATTTAAATTCCATGAAAGATATGCAAGCAAGTTATTAAGCAGTTTTACTCACCACTGAGAAGATAAAAATGTGATAAACCAGTGATAATTGGTTTGCCTCATGTAGCTAATCCAATTTTCCCATTTCAATGGGCATTCTTACAAGCTAACTCATGAAGTGTTGCAGACCAGCTTACTATGCAAATTATACTCAAGACAGATTCAGAGCAGTTATCAGTGATTTCTCATCAAAGGGGGACAATAATTTAAGTGGACATCTCCAGCAGTTTACCTTCAGTCCACTCCATACACTATTTTAACTCATGATGTACATATGATAGAACTTAACACACTGAAATATTGCAGATGACATCACGTAAAGTGTGATGTCATTTAAAGTGACATGTGAAAGGTCATTGAGAGTGACATGTGAAATGGACAAGTGAAAGTCCATTTAAAGATAAAAACAAAAATTCACAGTGGTATTGGAAGTTAGAGATGATTCAAAAATCAACAAGATGAAATTCAGTAAGCAAGTACAATATACATACTTAAAGAAAAATCTAATGCTGAAACTACAAAGTGTAAAGCAATTGGTTGGACTGAAGTCATGAAGAAAATGATACAGGAAATGTAACCAAAGACTGAAGAGCAGTCAGAATGGTGACAGCAAAGTAGGGTCATTCTGCAATATATTAATGTGAACGCTACATACCAAGTTCTGGTTCTATCCTACGTTACACATAAAGTGGCCATGAGAAAAGCCTCAGCTTGGGCAGGAGAAGAAAACTAAGGCAAGAAAACCCGTATGCCTGTGTGGTGTAGTGATATATAAAGGCAATGACCAATTCTTCACTGTGTTAAAATAGAGTAACTAGTTACTATTTTCATTTGCAGGAAAAATGTTTTGGGAGACAGAGAAAGTTAAGCTATATAAGATAAGCTATCTTAGAAGTTGGTAAAAGAGAGTATGTCTTCTGTTGAAGTCAATTTAGAATTTACTTGAAAGTCGGCATGACAGATCTTTGCCTCTTTAAATCTTGCCTTAGAGCAAGGGACTGGACTTTGCAGTGCCTCAATTTCATATTTCTCTGATTCCTGTAACATAATTCCATTTATTGCTGTGCTCATTCCACACTGCAAGTGAAGCCGTCTGGTCTTGGGAGACATTTCTCTCAACACTTCTCAACTAGAGCTTGACAAACCCTGAAGTATGAAAATCCTTCAGCTGCTCCTCTCTACTTCCTTTAGAAATTTTACACATGTTAAATTATATCAATGCTATTACTGTCCAAACCAAAATTGTGGAAACATTAGTAGGTGCTGCCTTGCATTCCAACAATTTATTTCATCAGCTAATTCTCAGTTTACATCACTGCTCTTAAGTTTTATTTACTCTTTTAATCTAAGAAACTGTTAACAGGAACTCCACCATACTTGGGATTTCTTAACACAAAACAAGACTTTACAAACTCACATACCTACTTCAGCTAGAAAAGGGTCACAAAGGTCAAAAACTTATACTGTATGACTTGTGTGTGGCCACAGATAGCAAACATTTCCACAGTTGTGCATATGAGTCAGGAATTCTGTAATCCGTAACTTTACCAGTGATAAAACTGCTCAGAGGTTCTACCAATCATTAGAAGCTTAGCAAGTGAGTTTGGGGAAAGAACTTAAGCTTTCAATTTCTTCAATGTTTTAATTTAATTTCATTAAGATCTTACAATTTTATTCACATTTTGAGATTAGAAAAACAGATAATTAAAACTCTTGCAGTGTTCATACTTACCATCATTGTAGTCTTGTTGATGATATGAAATATGATATCTTCTAGGATAAGTCCCCCCCTTTCCAAATTTCTCAAATATTGGGATATCATACTCTACTAGAAAATAGAAGGATTCATTTCAAAATTTAAAATGTGACAAAAGCATGTTAAATTAAGCACTTTGGCAATACAAACTTAAAATGGGTGAACATGTAAGAGGATATGAAGGGTTGGAGCATGAGAGCAAAAAGATTTATAAAACAAAATCACACAACTCACAAGAACTGAAAGGATTTCAGTCAAAAGTCCCAAAGGATCAAGAATTCAACAGCTCAAGTGGTTTGTAACCTCTTGCTTAAGAGAATGTTGGAGGACTAAAGTACGCCTAATTATTCCAGTTTTAAAAATACTTTCCAGAGGAGCAACTATTCCAAAGAATATAATTTAAACTTGTATAAATATAAAAAACTGGTGAATGAGTCAACACAGCTTGAATTACTAAAACACATTCAACAGATCCTCTTTTAAAAATTATTGAGGAGGAAAAGTGTAAGATAAGGGGAAAAGTCCCTCATGCATAAATTATTAGTTAGGAGATAAGTGCATAAGGGAGGAAACAGTCAACAGTCCACAGGAATCTGGGCTAAAACTCATGCAGTTTAATTATCCATTAACTCTCTGTACAGAACAAGGAACAGTGAGCTGGTAAAATCACTTTGAGAAATAAAACCAACAGAATAATTAGAGAAGGCCCTTAAGAGTCTATGTGACTGGATATTAAAGTTGCAGATGAAATTCAGTGTAGGCTTCTGTAAAGGTTTGTGATAGAGACTTCCAAAAAATCAGCAGCTGAACTCTTTATATTAGCTGAGAAGAAAATTAAATGATGTAAGATACACTGAACAAAATTTTGGTCTGCTCCATTTCAAAGAATTTAGTAAAACTGGAAAATATTCAGAAGTACAGAGATGATCAAAGGTACAAAACTGCTTCTCTATAAGGAATGTAGGCCTCTACATACTAAAAAGCAACAGCTCAAAGGGAGCAAAGAGGTCCATTAAAAAACCAAACCAAAAAAATCCACTGGAAAACTAACAGAAAACAAAACAAGCCTTAAAAAAAGTCACAAAGCACATACTTCCTCATAAAACACAATAAATTGCACAACTTTATGTTGCAAACTACAGCTGAAGCTGAGAAAGTTTATACAAATTGAAATAGGGACAGGAAAATTTTGTGGAAGGAAAAAAAATCTATCAAATCACAGAAGAACATCTTGCATTTACAGAACCCTTGAGCAATACCTGACTAGGAATATATTCTGAGAGAGGAAAACCACACACCCAGTACTGGTTGTGGCAGGAAGAAAGACAAGGCCAGATGGACTTTTTTCTGCTTCTGTTACACATCAAATCATGATAATAAATATTGAATATGGAATTAATGATTGCTGTCTATCCTACTGTTAACATACCAGAATATGCCATGGGGAAAAAACCCCCAACAAATTCCCATAAAAAATATTGCAAGATGATCTTATTAGAAAAGTAACTAGATTAGGATTAAACAAAAGGCAAAGTAATTTCTGACATTTCCAACTCTTGCTACTTATCTCTGCAACCTAAATGCTTCTTAGGGACAGTTTTATTTTTATTTAAAAGTGGTGCAATCTGTTAAGCATTCTAGAACTCTAAAAAGAAAAAACTCACCATCACACTTTTATCTGGATAAAGCTTCAAAATCAAAATAAAAGCCTCAATATATGCAATAGACTGAAGAAACGCAAAACCCTTTTGATTTTCTGGAAACTAATTATTATTCAACAGCAAAGTTTTGTCATGAGACATGACTGTGAGAAGATATTTCAGAGCACTTTCAAGGTTACCCACTGCACTTCACAGCCTGAACCCTGCACAACAACTTGGATTCAAGCCAGAGTATTGAATGAGAAAAAAAATTAGTGGTGAGATTAATTTATAGGCACAGCACACAGTTCTCCATCCTTTCACTTTGCAGTGCTTTCAACTATAGAAGTTGTGAGCACCTCAAAGTGATTCTTATTTCACACAAAAGAAATCACCATGTACTGGTTTTGGCTGGGATAGAGGTAATTTTCTTCATAGTGGCTCTTATGGTGCCACATTTTGGATCTGTGGCCAAAACACTGTTGTTAACATATTTTTGTTACTGCTGAAGCACATTTACGCAGAATCAATGAGCTTTTTTGCTTCACACACTGCCCTGCCAGTTGGTAGAGTGGGTTGGGAGGAACAAGAAGTTGGGAAGGAACACACCTCAGACAGCTGTTTTGTTGTCTGTGCAGCTTTTCCTGTACTATTAAATTGCCTTTGTTGTAACTCATGAATTTTCTTACTTTTCCCCTAGGATTCTCTCCCTGATGTCACATGGGGGAGTGAGCGAGCAGCTTACTGGGGTTTAGCTATCTGCTGGGGTTAAACCACACCACCTCCAAACTAAATAAATTAACCACAGTTATACACAAACTTAGAAATACATATTACAGCCCAATTTACCTAAGAGTTGCATGCCCCTATGTACTGCAACATTTGTTCTTTTTAGAGGCAGATACTTATACGACACCCACTAAGAGTGGTGTCACATACAATAATCCAGAAGAGATGTGAAATTTCTTGTATTTCCATGCTATCTTTCACTGTGTGCATTTGGTGTTGTTTTGCTTTCTTCTACCATATTGTTTGTGTAATACAATACTTCTCCAATGTGAACATCCCGTCTAAGTCCTCTTATTTGCAAGATGAGCAGTTCTGGGAGGCTAGTGTGTCTCCAGTGATTTTTTCTTACCTGAGAATTCCTGATGGTTATCTGGATAGCTCTGTGCTCTTGGCATCCGAGACTTGGGATAGTTGTCCCTGGAAGTGTAAAAATACACAGAATCTAAAATCTACTGTTAATCTAAACTTAAGCTTACTCTCCTCTTACTGATGAAAAGCCACTGCTATACTGACTGCTGCACCGGTTTACAAAGTTGGAACTCAATTCTGAAACCCAATACTAGTAGGTAACTGCAACAACTGAGGATCAGTAACAATGGAAAAGCTTGCTTATTGAGCTTAAAGTAGGTAAGAAAGCAACAGACTCTGTTAATGAGCGATGATATTAGTAAAAACATCAATTATCACAAGTACAGCCACAAAGGAACACTGTTATGTTTAACACCTTTATGGCTAAACACAAAGGTTTACAGACTGGCAAAATTGGTTATACAGACTATAAAAACTCTTGAGGGAATTTAACCAAAGAAATGTAGAACCTTTTAATGAGGAAAAACATTTCCTCTTCTCTCCAAGAAAGTCATAGGATTAAGAGAGTGATTTTATTGAGTTATAGAATGATGAAGAATTTTTTGGTTCTTACATATCACATTGTTTCTTACCTACAGCTGGTACGTAACTCCCAGCCACCAAAAGGAATGGATGGGATTGCCAGTCAGAGCAATCGATAACAGTTTATTTCCATAAACATACCAAAACAGTGTCCTCCTTTTTCTGGTAAGAATTTCTCTAATGGGTAACAGAAGCTAAATGGAGACACAAAACCTACATCTTTGTAGGAAATATTTAAATGAAAAAAAAAAAAAAGGAAAACAAACTAAGTAGAGGTGACAAATTAAGTAAATAAAAACAACCAAAAGAAGTTTTGAAGAAGAAATATGAGTTGCATTAAGTTTGCTTTGTTTCCCCTTCTTCCACTCACTCCTACCCCACAAAACCCCTAAATTTGGCAATTAGGTAAAATTTCTTTTCTATGGAGCTACATTAAACACGGTGTATGTATAACCTACCACACTAAAACCACAAAATACTTTACATGTCTATTGTCTTCTTGCTTGTGAAATGCAGACTTATTAAATTCAAAACTGTAATTATGACACCAAATTTATTTCCATCCTCAAACCACATATTCTGAAATGAAACAGTACTACTGAAAAATAAAGCCCTGATTAATTGCCACAGGCAGTGACCTCCAACTCTTCACCTTTCTACCAATTAAATAAAGAATTTATTTAGCAGTTTTATTTCTTTCGCAGTTTGAAATAAACAAAAAGCAAATTTGCACATTAAACCCAAGGTTATTCTCCTGACCACCATAAACCAACCAGGAATATGATCTACTTGACTTGGCTGGTGGACAGTAACAAAACCCAACTCTGAGGAGTCTCCTCAGAGGGCAATCCAAAAAGACCCCCCAAAGCACACACTGCCTCCGGCTGACTGGTAGGCTTTAACAAAGTAAAATAAGTTGAAAGTTTGCAACAGGAACAAGGGGAGAGGAACGGACAGTAATTGCAAAGGAAAGGATGGGATTGCCTGTTGAAGCCTATAAATGACTCTACCCTCCTTGAACTGGGTACCCCTGCTTGGGCAAAGGAAAGCCTACTTCACATGGCAGTGCCTAAGAACTGTAAATTTATTGGAGTGTCTCACTGCCAGGGAACATACACCACACATATGAAAGTCCTAGCAATGTTTTCAGTATATTTTTTAGGACCTTAAATGTAAATTTTTGTGGTTTAAATACAATTTATTAAAAAAAAAAAAAAAGCTACAGGATTTTCCATGTATTAGTAAGCAATTAAGTTTCAATAAGCTTACATAAGTTTCAATAAACTTACAAAGGAATTTCTGGAAGAACTGTCACTCGAGAGGAGTTGTATTTTACAACTGAGACATTATGCAATCTAATAAAGATAATTAATTAATTAATGTAAATAATTTTTACCCATCTAACGGGCTGTCAAGCGAGGGACAGCTTCCTGAGCCAGAGTTTTCAGGACTGCTCAAAGACAATGGATCCAGCATCTAATAAATAACAAACAGAGGAAGATCAACAAGTTCAAGGGTTTTGTTTTGTTTTTTTTTTCAATTTTTTTTTTCTAAATAGCTAAGGGTTTTGCTATAAAACAGCTAATAAGAAACAAATCCAAATCAGATAAGAACTAGTAAAAACAGAATGGGAAAGCTCATCTGTTGCCTTAAAATGAGCTCCTTCCTAAAATGAAGTTTGTTTTGTTATATTGTATAACATCTATTATTTTCTATGAATTGGACTCCAGTCTTTTACTGTAAATTAAGCAGTTACTCCTCCAATTTTTATGGCCTGTGCTGCTTCTTAAAGGTCCTGGGCACACACTCTGCCATACACCAATCAAAGACTTATTAAAGAAATAGTGTCCAGAAAGTGAGTTTACACTCTGCAAACTCAAACACTTAAATGAACTCTGTATTGAGGAGGACAACATTTACCACAGGTTCAGCATTTTTATTCTTCTTGTCTCATGCTGGACCATATTGATTAACTCTCTAACCCAATGCACTATGGCCCAACTGGCAGTTCATGGGTTTTATCCAACCCCCCATCTCTTACAGAAAGTGTGGGATCTGCTGTCAGAGTGCAAATAGCTGTGCTCAGGCAGATCAACAGCAGAGCAGAGCAAAACCCTCCACTCCTAAATTCCCTTCTTGTCTTTGCTGGGCAGGCTGTGACACATAAAGG
The DNA here is from genome assembly GCA_013401135.1 of Cettia cetti. Classification (NCBI taxonomy): domain Eukaryota; kingdom Metazoa; phylum Chordata; class Aves; order Passeriformes; family Sylviidae; genus Cettia; species Cettia cetti. The sequence continues at coordinate 28,699 of VZUI01040358.1, read as the reverse complement.
CAGGATGGCCAACACTTGTCAAGGTGATGTGGCAATGTGTGTGTGTGGGGGGGGAGGCAAACAGAATTTGTGAGCCCACCACCCCAAACTGGCCCTTGAGGCTGCTTAGGATGAACTAATCTGGCTTCTTATGAAAGTAAAATTCATTAATTTAAACCTGCTGACAGCTCACACAGCAATGCATACATGACAGGTTATTTATTTCTGGAATACTTGGAGTGAATGGACATCCCAGGCGTAAGGGATCATCTATCTGTCAGTGACCAAAAATTACTTTGCCCAGGCCAAAAGTAACTATTTCACTGGAATGAATCCAGACCTGGGCTGGATCTGACCACATGGCTATGATAATGAATAGCCCTGGTCTGGAAAGTAGGAGACACAGTCTCTATTCTCAGCTCAGTCATTAAAATTGTGCAACAAATTGTACTATCCCTTTGCCTTTATTTTATCATCTGTCTCTCATTTAGTCAGCTCATAAAAACCGTTGCCTCTTGCCATTTGTAAATACACTGCCAATGTCAACAACAATTTGAACTGATTTGTGTATGCAGCATTATTTTTCTTTCCTTCTTGAAACATCTCTTTCTCCGTTGCCAATTCTGTGAGCATTTACATTCCTGCTTCTTTTCCTGCTGTTTTGAAAGGCATTTTTTTATATTCAGAGAGTAGTATTTATATTTTTGCTAAGTGTGCTGATATCCTAAACTAATGCAGGTGAGTTAGAAGAAGAAAAAAACATACATTTGTGATCTTTACACACCAAAAAGTGAATTTGGGAAGTCTTTTAGAGTTTATTTATGCCAGGCCTACTGCCATCCCCTTGCCTCTACCCCAACACAGTACCTACCATACAGAATCAGAGAATATTCTGATTTGGAAAGAACCCACAAGGATCATTGAGTCCAACTCTCAAGTATCAACTGAGTAAAATAATTCTGACAGATCCAAGCTCTTTCTTAAAATCTCATTTTAATTACCTGGAAAAGTTGTAAAGCTGGTCTTGCTTACATATTCTCAGTAAAATAAAGGGGCTTGTGCTTTCTAATGTAGACATCTCTGCTACTATTCATATTTATTACTATCTCACTCAATTATTGTGGCAATTAAGAATATTATTGTTCTCCTTGTAACACCGTATTTAAAAAATTGAAGAGACAGAGGAAAAAACCTATCAGGTTTTGCAAGATAAAACAGCACAATTACTTCAACCTTATGTCACCAATATAGTTATCATCCACTTTTTGCTGCTATTTTTTTAATAACTCCATATCCTTCTTGAACAGCAGTATTTCATAAATAAACTTAACAAAAGCTTTAATTTCAATAATCACAGACGTACCTGATCCATACTTTCTGGAATGAATTCACCCTCACTGTTGATACTGGTGAAGGACCCATTTCGAGCCACCTGATGCAGCTCATCTGGAATGTATCCTGGGGGAGGGGAACTCCTATCACGAGTATTAGAACCTTTTGAAAGAAAAGGGCCAGTCAGAGTCTCTCCACTAATCCAGAATTCAAGGGCTTTACTCAAATGCTTCACAGGCACTGAGTCTGCCTGGATCACTTCTTGCCTTAGGAATCCCTCAAATGCCTGTGCAACACAAGACTTAAGTATAGCATTTAAAATCTGCAATCCAGAAATTACAAAGAATTTGGGTCAGAGCTGCCTCAATGACATTAAAGAGAATTCTCATTATACAGGAACAGAAATATAATTTGTCCACACATCTAACTGCGTAAATTCCTTCTTTTGAACAAAATCAAAATCCAAACCCTTCTATTCATGTAGGTTTCCAACTCCTGAGAATTTCAGTTTTTCTTTATTGAATATTAAGTCTGTAAGAATATAAATACATATATTCATAATAAATGCATAATAATCTAATTAAGTTTTCTGGAAAATTATTCATTACGCTCATTCATTAGTTCATAATTAAATTTGGAAGTTAACATCACCCAACTTTAAAACATGAATAAGCAAAAAGGTTATATTAATCTCAAAGTCAGTGTCTTAAACAAATGCTCACACAGTAAAAAACATGGGGTCCTAAACTAAGCAAGGAAACACATTGCCATATAAGCAGATTTTTAGTAGCTCATTCCTGTATCAGAAAATAAAGGGGAGTACTAACACCAGCTTTTTAGGTTACCCTGAAATAACTCTACACTCACTTATTTACTTGTGGGGTATTTTTGATAATTTTCTGTATTATATATATTTAAAACACTTTTGTCTTAATATTCAAAATCCACTCCCCCAAGTGCAATTTCTTTAGCAGTCATCGATGAGTAGAAGAGACAGTCTGTATTGAGGGCAAAATTTTCATGAAGAGAATACTACAAAAGACATTTTTACAATTAAAGCTATTGAAATGTACAGCTTACCTATTACGGACAGTCGCCTTTTTCTGTCTGTCACACCAAACACTGTATTATCTAAATCCTCCAGTGAGGGCAAGGGTTCCACGTTATTTACACTGGGTGACTGAAAATGCATAAATATTACAACCTGCAGTTATTACTTTACATTCCTGACAATGAGAATACTTTGTAAACTTCATCGGCTTTGTGCAGTACATTCCTTTTTCTAAGCAGTAAAGAAGCAGCTTGCCAGTTTACATCACAATTCCTCTATTTTAGTAGCTCATTCGTAGTCTTTAAAATTCATTTTCAATATGCACCAGTATACAAATCCTATGCATATCAATGCCATGATTTGTTAGATAATACCAAAATATCTCACCATTTAGTCTATAGACCACTAGTCTTTGCTACAACAAATACTGAACTTCCCACACACGACTTAAAGAACCACCATGACTTCAAATAACCACCATTAAATTCTGTATGCTTTTTTTGTATAATTCTATTAAGGCTCACTTTTCTACCACTGTAGGGTAGGCAAACAAAAAGACAGGAACAGGATCTAGGAAAGAGATAAAACTGAGACAGTACAAAATGCTAATGGATGCTTAAAGTGAAATGAAGGAGCAATCAGTATTATATTCAATTGGGAAAATGCCATCTTTAAGAAAAGATACAAATTATACTAGTGCTGGTTTAGCACGGATAGCAAGAACGTTTCATTATGAAAACTGAGGAAAAAGATACTTAGCATGTCCTCTCATACCTGTGTATTTCCATGTATTACAAGCAGTATCTTGAGACTCTTCATGTGTACACTTCGGTCAAGTAGTTCAACAGCTTTGTCCAGGTCATCCTGTGTGGTTAGTGGAATTACAAGCTACAAAAAAAAAGGGGCAGGGGGGAAAAAGTCTTAAACAGGACACACGAAAGAAATGAGGAATTCAAGTGCAGAAAAACAAACAGAATCTTTCCTTTCATAGCAAACAACTTGAAAATAAACCTTATTAAATGGTCCCTTAAGTAGGTACTAAAAAGTCTGGAGTTCAACCTTAACTCTTCTTTCAGATTCCTTTACTAAGTGGAACAAGTCATACAAGAAGCAACCATTTTGCATACACAGAACATAAATATCCAAAAGTTTCAGCAAAACAGGTACAATTGGGTCAATGCCTAAATTAGCACAAGTCTGTAAGATAAAAGTCCTATTTCATAGAATATAAAGCAAATTTTTGTATCTCAAATATTACAAATATACTTGTTTAAATTTACATCACAAACAGAATTTCTCCACTGAAAAACAGCATTTGTTAAGGAAGATGTGATCCATGTGCAACAACTCTAGTCCTCACTAGAATCTTACTTGGATCTAATTAACTAGAATTAACTTGGCATACATGTATCTTTAGAAGAGAAAACTATGCCATTAACATGCAGTTGAGATCTGAATTCTATAATAATTAAAATTGGGCTCGTGTTTCAGGAGTGAAAATTACAGCTTTTGCTTGTAACAAAGGAAAAACAGAAGAGAGATTTTTAAATCAATTCTACTCGTAGAATAAATTTATTCTACTATTTTAAATCTATTCTACACAGTCGACACTTAAATACAACACCAATCAAAATACAGTACTTTTATGCAAAAAGAGATGGGATTGAGGAGGAAGATCTTGATAAAATGAAGAGTATGCTTATTTGGTAATTTGCACTTTTAATACTAGTGACACATTATTACCATCACATTTCTAAAAGGTGATGGGATGATTTGCCAGCTAGTGTAGAAGGTAAGAAGCAGAAAATCTACTCAAATGCCTGAAAATCTACCAGTGTAAGGAGCTGAGGCTAGAGCATTATGAAGGGCCATTTTGTGACTTTCCTAACCTCCAAAAACCTTCTGTTGGAATTCTTCATTTTGAGGATCGGTTTCACAGAAGTGCCTGGTAATGTAGTGAGTAACCAACAAACAGCAATCACTGGCATTTTCTTCTGCAAAGATGCAGAGTAGATAAGGCAGTTATGTTGTGCTTAACCAAGCAGATAAATAAGCCTTCACACACTTTGCTGACTGAAGGCAAAAGCCAGATGCAATCCCTAAGAATGGATCCTGCATCTGTAAATATGTTTGCTATTAATAATTCCATTCCTACTTCTAAAGGAAAGCCCGAAGTAATATTGATCAGGCATAAGTGGCTTGACAGTGGCCCTGTTACCAAGAAATCTTTGGGAACCAGACACTTCAGAGAAGCAACAGTTCTCCAATCTACACGTTATCTAAATGCAGCATTCCAGCAATTACCTAACAAGATTAGTCCTTAAAGAAAATTATCTACAAGAAAGGACAAATGCTATTTCAAATTTACAAACACAACAAAGCTCGAAGAGGTAAAGAATTTCCAAAGGACACACAACAGGACTGTGGCAGATTAGGAAGGCAATTTATCTATTCCTCAACAAGTCAGAGGCCTCATTATGCTATAACACTACTCATGAAATGTTTCATGCATTTCATGCCTATCCTAATACGGACAAGACTTACATATTTGAGAAAACTCGCACCATACATTAGAAATCTGGAGTTTTGTCACAGGAGTAAGTTTGGTCACAGAAGCAGTTCCAACTTCTTACAAGAACAAATTTCAGCCTTAAAATTATCAATGTCAAAGGCAAGAACTTAAGAGGACACAGAATATTACCTCATTATTGCTGTAATGTAAATCCATAGTCTGTCCAAAAGCAACTTTAGCTTTAGCTGCAAGATCTTCAAGTTTAACAGGCCTTGGTAATTGCAGGATCCTGAAACACAATTTAAGTTATAAAGAATTTCTGTCCATTCCTCTGAAAATCTGGAAACTTATTACTTAAGAACTATCGCAGAACTAAATTTATTTCTAAAAATACTGTAAGAGGCTATATTTCATTCCCTGTCCTCCATATTTTGAGACTTTCAAAGAAGAAAGGAAAGCAGTGAAAAATCTAAAAGGGATAATAAGATAAAGAAATGGATTTCATTGTAACTATTTTACTTGCTTAATGTTTTGCAAGCCTCCATTTCAGAGGGAAATTCTTAGAAACTTCTACATTTTTCCACTTTAGAAAACTAAGACAATTGAGTACCATAGGCTGACAAACATAAGCATCAGAAAGGAATTACTCCTGTAGTCCACATTTTTTGGAAATCCGAAAGACTATCTTACCTGAGGAAGGTAACTAAATGCCACCATGTTTACCATAAAGAACTACACACTCAAACTGCCCAGTCCATCACTAACTGTGCTTCAAGTGTGCTCCTGTAAGAATGGTGCAGTTGTAGGACAACAGCCTAGATTTTAACTCAATGTCCCACCGAACCAATCAGCCCAACTGCCTATAACTAACCTTTTACTGTAGAAAAACCATTTTATTTTTTGAGATACACCACTATTAAACAAAAAAGAGCTTTTAATAGTGACTAAGCTATTAAGGTACATTCGATTCACATTCAGAAAAGAAAAAGCATTCAAATTCTGTGAAGTAGAAAAGTTAGCAAAGGGTACCTGTCCATTTCATCAGTAGTTCAGTTAGTAGTATAATGATTTGGGGGACAGTTTTTCTCACTGAAATGAGGCTAGAAACCAGGCCACTTCCAATTAAAAGTTAAATTTAAAAATCTTTTAAAAATACCCTAAAATCCAAACAAATCAGACCCCCCAAAAACCAACTAACACCAATTCTCATTGTAGTTAACAATTTGGGCAGCAAGCCTGCAATTGTACCCATTACAGTACATGCTCCTTGGAACAAAGTGCCACATTCACCACTGAAAGCAAGTCTGGAATCACTTCTCTTTTTCACTTCCCTTATTAAAAACTAGTGAGAAAGCATTGCATAACTTTTTTTCTTGCATGATTTCTTTACTTGATCATCAGAGCTACGTGCTTAGGCAAAGAGAAGTATTTTAACTCATGCTGAGCAATGAACCTAGGCTGCCCAGTACCCCTGGGCAAGTAGGCTGAAGTCACTTGGGACAATTCATAACAAAGCTAGGTCCATGAGCATAAAAATTTGGGAAAGGTATATTTCCACACACTTACTTTATGCTTGTATTAATATTGAACTGGTTAACTTAGTCCACTGTGAAAGTGAAATATGATGAACTGCAAAATGCACCGTTTGTGCAGACTGGCAGCAAGTAAACATTTCTCTGTTTTAAGTTCATACTTCCTCTTACTTCACAAGAAATTGTTAGGTAGATGAGACCTCAATTCTCAAAACCTTCAAAAATACTTATTCCTTTTAAATTACTTAGAGAACTCAACCATTATTGATGCATTTTTACATGTGATGTTTTAGAGAAGTGATAGGAAGAAGCTGAAGAATGTTGATACCCAGGGAACACTGTCTTTTTACTGCTCCATGTGAAGAGAGGACACATACTATAATCAGCGTGGATACACACTCAACTGTTGCACATCACACCAAGAACTGCCCAGAACTAGTAAAGGTTTAATTGAAACTAATTTTACTTAAAGAATTTACTATTTCTCTTGAGAAATAGCATGCCCAGGATATTACTTCCTTTTTCTGTAAGTATTTTCAAAGATCTTATTCTGTAATTTCTCTGTAGATAGAATGCAATTTGATACTTTCAGAAAGAGACAGGCAAAATGAATTGTCAACAAACCAGTTCTGCATGGAACTATACATCAAATTCTGTAAAAGCTTTTGAGCAGCCACCAGAGAAGAGATTATATAGAGAGAGATGTTTGTATACTTCTAAGCAGGTGCATCATCCACCTCTCATAAACAAAACGTAAATAAATCTTGACTGATTAAATGAAAACAATCTGAGCCTAATACATTTTTCTCTTACAGTTGTCAGTCTGGCACCCCTGAAGTACAACCCAACCTCTTCCTCTGGGTATTAATAAATTGCCATGCATTTATTACATACACAGTGAAGAACAAAAATTTATTTTCTGATCTATTCAAACTTTAAGTCTATTTTAATGACTTAAGCAATTATTCAAGGCTACAAGCATCCATCTGAAGAGTAACCAAATGAAGGATAATACATTGGACATAGTTACAGTATGATATTTAGGTGTTTATGTATACTTAAACCCCACATTTTAAAAATTCAATTCTCTTTAAATTGTGTTAATAGAATGAAATTTAAGCTCAAACAAAAAAACACCTTAGAGATCTGAAACATTTCAAACCATTAATAGGAAACTTTATGACAGAAGCACAACAAAATTCTATAAACAGAGACAAGACTGTTTTTCCTTACCGTTTTTCACCTCGATGTTCAAATTTGACTCTAACATCGTTCTGTAAGAAAAGAGAAAAAGGAACTACTATTAGTTTGTTATTACCTCTTTTTATGAAGCCCATGAACTCCCTTTCAATACTCCTACACTATGACTAAATTCCATATTAATCTCCTGTCCTTTTCAACATATCAAGTATTTTAACAAGCTACTTCTTCTGAGGTACATGATAGAGGCTTAGAGAGTTAAAAAACAAAAACTGTTAAAAATAACTTGAAGTGTTAAAGTACAAAAACTTATTCTGAAGTACAATGAATGCATCTGTAAATAAACATTTTCTATCAATACATGTCAATATTATAACAGATTTACGACTTCAAATTTAGTGTGGAATTGGTTACCAAAGAATTCTCTATCCTGAATAGGCAGATAGATTTAGCTACCAATGAAATGTCTGTAAGTACACTTTGCAGCTCAGCATTCCAGGCCTAAGAAACAGATCTTGTTCCATGAGCATTACCCACACATGTAATTAAGCCAACAGCCATGCAATAAATTTCCCAATAGCTATCTCTGTATATATTTGCAGTTACATGAAAATAACATTGCTTTGCAAAATCATAATTTTAAGCATCAAATGGTATTAGCAGCTATTGCAACTAAAACAATAATGCATTCACCCACAGAGTTTATCAAGTAAGACTGTTTAATCTTCCAAAAGAACTGATTTTCAAATTATTACTTTCAAAATCCACAAATTGAAACAGCGATATACATTTTTTTAACTTCCTAAACTTGGATTATACTCGAATCATTTTGCATTATACATGCATGTTACCACAATGTCTAAAGCCACAGCTCACATGTGAGTTTCATGACAGTGGCAAAGCACCGTGTTACACACTGAACCCTCACAACTTTTATAGCACAGAATGAAAATTATGCAGACATTCGATTTGGACAGAGCCAAATATATCTGAATATTTTGATTTTTATAAGGTTAAAATAAATACAAACTAAATTTTATTGAGCTGTAGGATCAAATCAAATAAACATAGAGTTAACTCAATTTGGGTAAAAGTCTACATCCTTTCCCAATCTCTCCATATAGTAGTTCAGACCGACGAACTAAGTATTTACTACTTTTCTATGCTTATCTACGGAAAAAAAATGCAGCTGGAAAGAACTCTTATTTCCAGCACATGAACAAAAACTTGAGGCCAATGATGCAGTGAAAGAATTTCAGCGTATTTCTGCTGCCATACTGACATTCATTGGTGTGATATAGGTGACAATTGGGTGATCTACTAAATCTCTAAAATTATTCCTTGGTATTTTAAAATACCATAGTTCCAATATAATATTAACAAAAAATATAAAATCACTTTACATATGTGTAAATACTTCTATAATCTTCAATTCATTTATTTAAGCATACATTATGATATGCTCTGAAATGCCACCATTTCATTTTTCCGCTAATGTAAGAATATGAACTAAGAAAATGGCAGCACACGTGGGAGACTAATAGCTCATTCTGGTATGCTCACTGGTCTGGCAAGAAAAATAATTACAGAAGTCACAGCAGGACATTCCATGCTCAGTACATTAGTGAGGATGTTGAAGATTACCTGTTTTTTAGGTGAAGATGACTTTGGTTTTCCTGCTTCTTGCTGGGGCAATACAGGACGGCTGGCCTTATGAAGCACAGCCAAATCCTGCATGATTGAATTCAAAGCTTGCTGCTCATCTGCTCAGAGAAAAACACAAGTGTAAAAGACTGTTACTTCTGAAGAGTATTACTGTCTCATTTCACAATTAGGCTAGTCTAAAATCTAAGAGTCTGCTTTACACTTCAATAAATAATTCCCAAATTTAAAAAAAATCATTGCCACGTTGTAAACATTTTTATTTATCATTAACAGTACTTAAGGAAATAAACAGCTCAATCAGTAACCCAAATTCAGTAACAGGTTTAAAAAAGCTGAAGTCATAACAAAGATTGAACTTTACACAACTGCAGGCTATATTAATAAGAGAAAAGGGATGCAGGGGAAAGCCTTGTCTACTTCGATTCAAAAAATATCCATAGATGAGTACGATATTAGAGATCATATTTCCCACTCCTTTCCATAAAATAAAGAATAAAAAGCAAGTTCTTTTGAGCTATTTCTCCTCTGTCCTGAACAAGTATGATCATGCCCATGAGAGGCATACAAAAAACACAAACTCCCACATGAACACCTCAACTGCCTGAGCATCTACTGATAGCCCACAGAGCATTATAAAAATCCAAAACAAAAATCCTACCACAACAAAAAACCAATAAACAAACCAAAAATTAAACATCACAGAACTTTTCCAGGACTGAGAATACAGAGGACTTTAGGGCTTAAAGGAAGAATTCATAAGGAGAATCAGAGCATTGAACCCAGGGGACAATTTAGGGACAGGAATGCTACATAACTTAGGTTTCAAGCTGACAAAAAATCCTAAATCCTGACAATCTTCTGCAGCTGTTATGTTCCAATGTCCTGATCATGATAGACAAGATTTGCCCTAAAACTGGGATGCTCCTTTAGACAGGAAAGCACTTAGCAGCTCAAAAGCTATCATTAAGAGTAATTTATTTCTAATATTTTATATTTATTCCTTGCCACAGCCATAGTACTACACTCAGCATGTATCTAAAACACTGGATAACAAAAATTATCTCCAGAGGTGTTGACTGTGTGCCTTCATGCTCCTTCACAATGGCTATGTTTGTCGAAGAATTCACTGCTAAATGCTGAGATTTACAAAGAACCATATTTCTCTAACATGGATCTGAGAAAAGCTCAGCATTAAAAGCAACAAGCAGGCATCCCAAGTATTCAGCAATGAGAATTCCTTCACATTCTACTAAAATATAACCAAATATATTTATCACATAATGAAATTGTGGGATTAAAATGTTCTAAATAAATAGATTCCTTATAGAACAGAAAGCTCGTCTGAAAATGAGTAACTTTGATCATCACTCATGCTGCCATTATTCATAACTCTACTAAGATGTGTAAATCTATAAAAGCAAGTTTTACCAGCAATATTTAATAGCAGAACTAAAGGCATTCTTGCAGCTCAGTTATTCATTTATCACAGTAAAACACACTTCAAAATTTGCCACAATTAAAATCGCTGAACTATTTTATGGCCCATTCTAGTGCTCAGCAATGCAAAAACTAAAATAATGGTTTAGCAGTTGGTTGGAATTTCCAGTGGTTACTAGACTGCATATTTTAAACAAAAGAAACCAAAGTACTGTGGCAAAGAATCTAAAGTTATTAAATATCCAATATGACTCAATAATCATTTCTCTCACACAAAATGTCAGAGAATATCAGAAATCTGAAGAGTGCTGTGTTCCTAGACTGAGCAACTTGATTATTAAGCATAAGGTTAGAAACTGATTATTAAGCATAAGGTTAGAAAAAACTGGCAAAACATTAAAAGATAAACAAAAGCAATACAAAAATGTGTGCGGTGTGGTTGGTTGGTTTGCTGGGATTTTTTGGAGAGGGAGCATGGAGATATTATTACAATAACAACATGGTCAACTCACTAAAAACATACACCTTGAAAACTGACATACAATTTAAAGTAATACAAATGTGCCACATAAATTGAACAAGTCCAACCATCTGCACAGAAGTGGCTTTGCAATGTAATGACACAAGGCAGTAAGATAAAACTCTTACAAGATGATTTTGTGCTTTGTGTTTGATTCTAACACGTATTACCACTTAGAGCACAGTAAGTACTGCTCAGTACCCTAATACCATAAATCTCAATTTCCTAAACTTGAATCTCTAAGTTATCATGTAAAGAGGGAAAAGTACTACATTACAAGGACCAAAAGAAACCCACAAACAAAAAAACACCCACCCCCAAGCCCCCAAAGGAATATTTTCAGTACTAGTGAAGCTGCTGAACACTGCCTTTCATATAGAGATGGTACATTGTTTTAAACAGCCAAAGCACGTTTCCCAGGAATTGGGAATAAAAAACTTACGCAAATTTTTATGTAAGTTACACAAAACACTTACCCATTATGGCAGCGAGTCTGAAAACTCAAACTTCAGGGAAATGGTTGCTTCATTAGCATTATTTTATTTCCTAAAATGCAAAACCAAAACCACCACAATTACAAAAGTTGTCAAAGCCACGTAAAACAGTCAGCTTTTCATTGTTTATTGGCAGCTTTTCTAAGATTCTACATAGCAAACACACATATAAGCTACAAACAAGCCTGCATAAGACACTCATATGATGTGTGGAGAAAACAGATACTGCCCCCAAGCCTCACCAGCCCCTGAGTAACATATACAATCTCTGAAGACACCAAGCCTGAACTAAATATTCTTCTAGACTAAAGCTGATTTTAATCAGCTTAGTGATGACTAGTACCCAAGTGATGACTAGTACCTTAACAGTAACACTCTATTACATGGGCTACCCACAGCTCCAGATTATTAAGAATCAATTCTTTTTCTACAGATCCCTGTACCTGAAGATCAAAGTTCTGTGTTCAGAACTACATACATATAGTTCATATCTATAAATACACATGAAACTCACAGCACAAATCAAGAGTCATCAATACCTACTGATTACATAAACTAGAAAACTTCTGCCTTTTACCTATACATCAGATGAATCACCTACCACCATCTATAATAAGCTCCATAATAACCAAGAAGAGTTTCAAAAAAAACCTCCTCCAAGTTCCTCCAGCTACAACTCATTCTTTAGTATTAATCTGTGACATGTCTCACTAGAACATAAGCTAATAAGTAAGCATCCATTTATTTTACCCTCCACCTCCTTACTCCTTAAAAGAAAAAAAAAACAACTTCAGAAAATTAAATTTCTCTGAATAACTTATGTTTCTTATTTTATCATGCCTTTTAACCAAAATTCTCTGTTCAAATATGAAGTATAATCAGTCACCTTTTGTAATTGTACTGTACTGTAATCAGTAACTTTTGTGTTAGCATTTAATGTTACTTTAAAAATCAGCTAACATCAAAATTTCAATTAAAAACATGACTCAGATCCAATTTCATTAAGACTTTTATGAATCCACCTTGTGGAATGAAAAAAGACTTCTGTTTTTAACTGATCAGTTTCACAACGGGTTCTAACAACAGGGTGGTTGTGGATAGTGAGCAAAGGTAAAATAACAAAAATCAACATTTTTCATACAAATATATAATATATATATATATATATAAAAATATATATATATAAATTCAGTAGAAAGGTTAAAAAGCATACCCTAATCCCTGGTTGCAAAGCAGCATTAGCATAGCACACATACAAGAGTAGATTACAGTCCAAGACAAAAAAAAAAAGGAAGTGAAACAAAAAAATTAAATTTGGAGAAATATTCAGGAGAAGCAAAGGATGCAAACACAAAGAGCAGATGCAAAGGTAGAATAAAATTATCTCAAGGTCTTGCAGAGAGACACATGCAGCCTGAATTTGAATGCAATTAAAGAAGGGATGACAGAGTGAATTTCAAAAAGGTGTTTGCTACACTCTTATCACATCATCAAAGAAGAATATCCTAGCAACAGCATTTTGGATATAAGGGTGGAGAGATGCTGATTCATATTCATGATTCACTTCCCACCAGCCACCTTCCAGAATCTGGAGGTCTTTCACAATCTGAGAAAGCTAAAAACAATTTTCAAGAATCACCTGGATATTTCTTTCCTCGGTGGCTTTGTCAATGCAAATGGAACAAAGCCTGAGGACAAGTAAGCCATGCAGGCGATGTAGCTGTTTCAGACACCCTGAGCTAATTGCCCATTCTCACACTCTTCTATAATAACCTCAACACGGTGCCTCTCAGTTACCAAATCAAGATCAGAAAAATCCCAGCGAAGCAAGCAATCTAGCTTAGCCTGATTTAGTAAGGAATTCAGACTTACAAAGAAACATTTCACCTACATAGAAAGGGGCTTTACACTTTCAGAATGCAAACCTGTTGCAACAGGGGGACAAGAATCTCAAGGATATCAATTCTCTTCACTAAATTTTCACTAAAATAAATGAGTGCAAGGACAGTTTCCAACCCTTACACCAAAACAATGTGAACTCAAAGTAAGAAAGATGCACTGCAATTATTTCAATCACAGTTAAAGATTAAATCAGAATTACACTGTAGTTAAACATGAGCAAGTTAAACCAAGACAACACAAACCCAGTATCTGCTTGCACTGTTATTCAGAGACACACTTCTCTATAACTGAGTACGGAAAAAGAGCCAAGTAAAAATGAAGAGTGAGCATTTGCAGGTGACTTTTCAGATTGTAGAATGGACAATCAGAATATAAGGTAAGATAAAATTTTATTTCATAGCAAGAAGAATGAGCCAGATAAAATGGGTTTTGCTCTAAAAGTGTTATTCTTAAATAATCCAATGTTTGGTCTCACACAACCAACTTCCTAAAAATCACAGCATGTAAGGCTGAAAAAAATCTCAAGTGATCACTAGTCAAATATACCTACTTAACTCCCTGCAACTTTTAACCAAAATAATGTGCAGCACTGCTTGTTAAGGTTTTTATTTAAAAAAATGTAAAAATCATAGTATCTGTGCAGAAGATAAAGATTAATAACAAAATCTGAACTTCTGCAGCATTTTTCATAACTCAAAGCAACTGCTGGCATAAATGACAATAATGACACTACATAATGTGAAAAGCATGGAAGTCAGTATTGTTACAAGACATTAGAAGATACCTACTCCATAGAATAAAACATAAAGAGGATTGTATATGGACATACACACAAATGAACACTGGACAAAAACCCATCCTTTTCAAAGAATATGAAAGCAGCAGCAGTAGCACAAAATCACAAACGACAGAAAAAAAGAGAATTGAAGAACGGTAATGAGAAAAAGCCTGAAAGTAACACATCAGATGTGAGATCAGCTTTAGAAAAACTTGGATCTCTAACATATTATAACAATACATTAAAAAGGTACTCACAGGGAAAGCAGAAAAGGGAGAAAAAGATTAAACTAATCCAAATCAAAAGCCTATGATACATTGCTAAATTAAGGCAGTATTTGGAAAACAAAACAAAAAATAGGACTCAGTGGGTCAAATTTAGAGCATTACAAATTTTTGTTTAACTTGGTGAGTTAAATAAAAGAAATATTATTCCAGTCACAGTACTGTGGGATCTTTTAAATTTAAAATATACTGCAAGGGAATGAATGGATAAATGCTTCTTAGGAAGCATCTGTTGAAATATTTGATTCCAGCCTTCTTTGCACACCTTGAGGATTTTTTAGGTATGAAAGCCAGCAAGGAGGAATCCTGTCTATCAACAGCATACCAGTAAAAACATGAGCGACAGAACAATAATATTCTCCTCAGTTCCTACTCTCTCCTGTGCCCTCTTCTATTCTGAAGCACTTTCTTCCCTCCTTAATTTATTCCAATTTTGAGGTTAACTGCACTGGACAGGACACACTGAGAGTCTCCACCCAGCTGTGCTGTGCTAGGAGAGACTGGCAAAAGAGCAGAACCAACCAAGCCCTGCCAGCTGACATCTCAGAGCAAGGAAAACAATCTAGAGCAGCATCTCTCATGACCTCACACAACGAGGGAAGTAATTCAGGAATGATTGAGACCTGTCCTGGACTCAAGTAGCATCAGACAGGAACATTATTCCCCTCTTTTTTTACCTTATAGTATCACATTAAAGGTTGAAAAAGACCTCCAAGAGCATCAAATCCACCACATCCAAAATCCACCTAGAGCATGAACACCACCACATCAACTAAACAAGAGCAATAAATGACACATCCAGCCATTTCTTGGATGCTTCCAGGGATGGTGACTCTCCCACTCCCCTGGTCCATCCATTCCAGTGCTCGACAACCATTATGGTAAAGAAATTCTCTCTGATGTCCAACCTTACCTCCCTGGGGAACAGCCTAAGGCCATTTCCACTTGTCCTACTGCTAACTGCCTGGGAGAAGAGGCCAACTCCCACCTTGCTACACACAGCACCTCACTACATGGCTTTCCATAGTTACCATCATTCAACAATTCTATCCTGAACAGCTGAGCTAAACCCTTCTACCATTAGAATGACTATTTGACAGGAGAAACATAAACACATCAAATACTTTTTCACAGAAAGAACATTTCTGGCATATTTCCTGCAAAAGTACTTGGATTTATTTTAAAAATTATTTTAAGTCTTGCTCTAATTGTATGCAGCTTAGTTGATATACACCCAGACTTTGCCCTGACTTTTCTCACTCCCTTTTAATTAAACCAGTCAGCACCCCAAGCTATTTTAACCTGTTGTACAGAGACCAAACAACCTTAAACAATACCATGAGCCAGCAACCTCTATGAGCATGATGGCCTTCATAAAATAAGAGCGATCAACTCACTTAAACTTAGCACTTTATAAAAATTATTGCAAATATATTAAGGGCTAAAAAAACCCCTCAGATGCCTTTACTTAATTGAGATAGTGAAATAGCAAGTGGTGATAAAAAACCAGAAAGAAATAGCCAGCATCCATTTCTTTTTTCCAGTTTTGAAAAAAAAAAAATCAAGAAAGAGGTTGTGCCCAAACCACAGCATACTGTTACTGGAATAGAAATTTCATTACCAACAAGAACAAAGAGATAAAATGCAGTATGCAACATGCTTCAAACCAAACATTTAAAATTCATGATACAGGGATTTTTAAGAGTCTAAGACTCTTCACAAAAGCAGTGCTTTTGCTTTCTGGATAATTTTTGCTAACATTTGTAAAACCTGGAAAACAGAAGATTCTAGTGGACTGTAAATATTGTATAAATAACTGAAAATGAGAAAGGAAAGGGTCCAAAAGCTGCCAATTACTCTTATTACAGCAAATGGTAATTGAATACTGCAATACTTAGCTTGGTTTCTACCATAGTAATAAATGCAAAACACAGCAAATGCCTCGATTTCAAGGTTTATTATTACAGCCAAGCAAAATATGTCTTCTTGAAATAATTACAGATTAGTTAACAGAACTAGCTGCAGCAATCACCCTACTTAAGTTATTTCAACATATTTGGCTAAATATCACATGATATTCTAGTTATTTGCTTTAAAACCTCAATTAACTAACAGCAAATCCAGCTGAGGGACTAAAATAAAAGAAACCCACATTCTTACTTAGCAGAAAACACCAATGAACATGATTCCCATTGCAGGCCCCTGGAGACCAGCAATGATGAGGCAGGCACAACAAGACAGACAAGTAATGGCCTAAGGAAATTACCTGAATCATGTCTGAAAACAGTTGCAGTCCAGCAAAATGTATTTAAATACCATTAAGTGTTTTAAAAACATAAAATAATTTACTGTGGCCACTCTCCATTTATTATTAATTAAAAATAAATCTGAACACTTAAAAAATGAGATGAACTGCATTTATGGTACTAAAACTGACAGGACTGCTTTCTGAACTTCTGTACTCCCTGCAACCAGGAGGACACCACCCACAATTAGAAGCTGTATTTCATGCAAGTCTAAATATTGTGGTTCATTACATTTACTCAGTAATGGTTTTTGCATTGAATGCATTTTGACATAAAGACAATCATTTAGGAAACTGGAAAAAAGTTGCAGCCACAAGACTGGACAGTCTCAGCAAGATACAATTGAGAAGAATTATTAGATCACAACATGTAATTATCTAATACAGGTACAATACACATTCAAGAGGCATACTGAAATCCTTGTGTGTATAAAAATGCAGTGTATGCAGAAGCCATCTTGCTTCTGTACACAACCTAAAGGCAAAGTGCTCCATGCAGACAGCAAGTGTGGGATGGCTGAAGCATCAGCATCTTTGTAGCTGGTACAGAGGTATCAGGTATCTCTACAACGGGCAGACTTGTGATTTCTTACACTGAAGACTTTTTAAATCCTCCTGGCAAGCAAAAAACAAATGAACTTATGTCTCACTGAACATGGAACACGCAGACCTACCTCATCTATACAGCTACAGACATAATTTGGTTTTTATTTTATGAAAAGAATGGTTACTAGCTGTACTCCTTCCAGAGTTCAGTTTAATACACAGACAAACAAGTAACAAAAACCCCCAAACCAATAAAACAGACCGGACCTGCACAAAAAACAATATCTATGGATGGTGACCTCCCAGTTCCAGGAAGAACAAAACCTAAAATAAAATCAGTGCTGTCAGTTCTAGCACCTTAAATGCAGCTCTCTAATCACCCTGGGAACCAGATCTCAGAATTAACTGAAGGATCCAACGTGCCCAGTGACAACAGGAAAATTTCATTCAGATTAAATCTTTAGTTCCTGCTGTTCTATAAACTGTAATTTGACAGAGTCATGTAACATGATAGCCTGATGAACTATGATCTTGACTTGAAAAACTCACAATGTACTGGAAGGTTTGAGAATGTAAGGACAGAGGTTTTTAAAGACTATTCTCATAAAAATGCAAAGCAGCAGTTCAAGATGAGTTTATAGCAACATTAGGCTTTTGAGATAAGTATCTTAACACTTACAGCAATATTCACTAAGAGTAACCATAGTCTAGGAAAGCTAATCTCTCTACACTTCCTTTACAGTTGACAGGGAGAGATAAGCATATTTAGAGAGTTTCAAGACACTTAAATGCAAGTTTCCTGCTTTGAATGAACCTCCTCTTTCCAAGCAGTATCAAGAGCCCCTATTAGCTAGCTCTTCATAGGCCCACTCCATTTCAAGTACACCAAAAAGATAAGACTGTAATTGGCCTCAAACAGAAAAACACCTCCTTTCCTTAATAAGATCTCTTTCCTCACCTACTTCGAGTTTTACAGAACTTCTCTATTTCCTGTATCTGTCATTGCCTCAGCAGCAGCCAAAACACTTAACAGATCATTTCTCAACCTAAATGAAAAATTACTTTGCTGACACATCAAGCAAATCTTTCTTGAAAGTCACAATGCTTTCTTATGATTTGTTCACGATTTAAGGAAGCAGCTGAAACTTGCACACTGGCACCACAGTGACACCTTGCAAAATATGCTAGTGCTGCCAATTTTGCAACAAACATATTGGCTGCAAATTGACTGTTCATCCTCCTCTCTTATTCAGGACCAAATTTTCTCACAAAGGTATGTCAAAAAGTAACAGAGACAGTTCACTGGGCTACACATAACTGCATCACTGCCTCCAGGGCACTCTGGCTTCTTGGAAATTTATCACCACCATCATAGTGGAAAGCCCCAGAGCACCATTACACATACATTCCTTAACATTAGCTGGGCTATATGCTAAACAAACTGCTTAGTGCTATTCACATCATAAAAATGTTTAAGGCTAACTCAATATATTAAGATAACATTGGAGTGTCAACAAACACACAGTAAAACACTTCTGTGATGTTTGTAACTTCATTTTAATTTACTGTCTAATGTGAACTGAGTAACTGCATAGAAGGTGTCTCAAACAAAATAGGTGTATGAAATTTTTGAACTCTAGAATCCCGTGAAGTATGCACCACAGTGAGTGTCATGAGATTTAGGTGCTTCTGTGCCTCCTTCCAAAAATCTCAACTGATGCTCTTGGCTCAGAACTTGTGGCTGCCATTTGGAGCCCTTGTGCTGAAGCTGTCATGAGTGGCACCAATGTTAGTTTCACTCCAAAAAGACTATCAAGTCAAAATACTTGTGAAGAAGGGCTAAATGTGTTACAATGAAAACCATTCCTCACTACAAATGCAACTACTTGTGCTCCATCCAAGGTCCTACAGGAAGATAACTGGAGGGGATTTTGTCCAACAGACAGTTCACAGCATATACCCTAAAAGAATACAGTTTAGCTCTCATTCTTGTGACAGCATTCAAGATCACCCTTTCAGCCAAAGAACTAATTGTACACAGCACCAACTTATTCCTACCAGCACTACCAGTACTTCACTACTCTAAGAATGAAAGATCATGCTACAACCAGTGACAAATAAATGGATTTTAAGAGTAACCACTCACTAAAAGAGTAAACCTATCACAAACCACTTCTATCAACAATATTCTATGAGCAAAAATAAAGTACATTAGAAAAAATGCAGTCTTCCAGCAGTTACTGAGTATTGCAAACAACTGGAGCATTTCAATTAAGGTATTGAAATTTATATTGATGATATAAATCATCAGTCAAGTATGGCTTTTGAGAACATACAGAAGAAAGAACCTCTTTAAACTCCAGTAACTAGTTCTATCCTTTTCACTTAACCTTCCAGTTTTGTGAGTGTGATGGGTTGAAATACAAGCACTTTGGGAAATAAGCCAGATGAATAAACCCACACTCCATTTCTACACCTAGTTTTATTATCCACTTTCTGGTACTGAAACTGCAAAACTTTGTTTTTCTTCAGTTTAACAGTCATATTTGACACAATATTCCATCCAGAGGAAAACTCATCTATTTCAGATTTGCAGCAGTTGAGAGTTTTAATCATGGCTGCAAATCACATCACCATTTCAAATCAAGTACCAAAAAAATACATATTAGCCTTATTGATTAATATGATCCACCTGGCATTTTGCTGTGACACCAGTAAGAACAGAATCTAAGTCTCCAAAGACATTTTTGTGTCTTCACCATGAAAACAGTTCAGGCTCAATTACTCTCCATCTTCCAAATTTTTCAAGACATAAAGGAGAAAATGTCTTCAGTGAGCAGTCTATGTTATATACTATCTTACTCATTCCTCAAAGCACAGTTCTTCCTGCACATTACTCAAGGCAGAGATACACTGAGGAAATCCAGAGTACAGTAATACAACTATGATTTTTCTCATCTTCTGCTGCCTTGCTGTAATGTTTTTGTACTTCAGTGACGCACCAGCACCTGGAGCTTCTGCCTAAGATGCATTTCCTGGCTCACACTCAATTCTTCCTCATTAAGTATCCCACGTGCTCTTCTCATCGTAATTCAAATTAGCTTTGTACATTCAGTCAGACAATTCCTCCATTTCTTCTATCCTCAAAACAAATATAAAATACAAAAAAAAGAAAAAAAAATCCATAATACACTAACATGGAATATTAAAGTAGATAGAACATTCATGAACCATGCAGATTTCCAACACAGCATAGAAAAAACACCCTTGAATCTATCTCCAATTCAAGAATAAAACATGCAACAACAAATAGTAATGAATTGAACCAGGAAGCCCCATGTATGGACAGACTCAGACCTCTCACACTTGGAGCTATAGAGAGAGCTCAGTAATACCACCAAGAAGACAGCGAAGTGTACCAGTAATATACACTGATGGGAACTGAGAAAACCGTGTCTACATGCACAGGTAACACATAGTATGCAAAATCCAAATACTCTTCTACATGATTGTGCAGCATTTTTGCAGCAAGCAGGTCTCATGAGTAGGTCTAAATGGAGAAATTTGTAATTTTGTAAGTTTTTACCCACATGCAGTAAGCACTGTGTTTTAAACTGGATGACTCACAGAGGCTAAAACACTAAGACATTGCTAAGCTACCAAGTGCACAAACTCTTTGTCACTTTACACTTTGGTAATAACCTTTAGCTCCCTGTGAATCAAAAAAAATCATAATTCAGCCTAACCCCTCATAATAACATTTAAACCAAAATGTAAAAATAGAAACCTAGGTTTGTCAAAACACTCCAGAATTAAATGCAAAGACACAAAGACAATGTATTGTCAAAAGGTTTCTTTCTAGAACCTTGCATACTAACACAGCCCTTAACAGTGGGGACCAAATTATGAGAATATCTAAGATGCTTCATTATTATACTTTTCCCTCTAGTGATAAAAATGTAAAAAACCTCATAAATACAGCTAATAAGGAAAACTAACTGCAGACTCAAAAGTTCCAGAGAAAGGATTACTATGTCTGTGTCCACTTCTAATTATCAACTTTAAGACAACTGTTCCACTGCTAAGGTTGCATTTCTGTGTAGAGAGTAGTCCTGCTTGTCTACAGTAGCTGCTGCTGTCCAGCTGAACCTTAAGCAGGAGATCTGGAGCCAACAGATGAACCAGCTGAAAAGATTTCACATTTTAATTAATAATCAATCAAGCTATCTAACTGGTCTCACATTTCTACAAAGACAGGAGCAAGAATTTGTGCTGGAATCAACCCTCTTGGCAACAGCACAGATCTTTTAAAAAAGATGACATGCATATTGCAGGGATTTCAGGAAATTACACAATATTAAGTGTGACATATAACAAATAAACTGCAAATACTGGACATACGTGATAGAGCAGGGAAGGACAGATATGCCTCTCCAAAAAGAAACCCTCACTCTCCAATCTTGGTGCACTCTGTGTATGTGTATAAAGAACTGATCTCACTCAGTATCATACTTGGATTTATGGTGCTGGAGAAGTCTCTCCAAAGGCCTTCTTGCAGTCACAGCACAAGAAAGGAGATCTACCCTTGCATGAATAAATTGGTTAAAATATAGATGACATAGGACAGACAGTTGTTTTCACCAGGAGGATGGCAGTGGGCCTCCACAACAGTGTGTGTTGTTCAATATATTCTAATTTATCCAAGAAATAGGAACTTTCTGAAACTCTGATTATTTAGGAGAGCAGGGAGAGGACTGACTAGAGTAGAGGTGGTGGTCAATCAAAGGCATAGATAGAATGGGTTCTACAGGGGGAAAAGATAGGCAAGTTAGGACTCTGGTTGCAATAACATTTGGGTGTGGGGAGAAAGTGATAAAGGGCTACAAAATTGTACAAGGAAGAGTGAGATGCATTGTTATAATACACAGAGAATGTCCACTCGTCTCCAAAAGAAAGATGGCACCAAAGGAATTCAGTACAAAGGTTTAGAAAGTTAAAAAAAAAAAAAAGTAGTTTTTACTAGAACCACTAACATACTAATAGAATTTTTTACAAAAGGATATTAGAATGCCAGACATTTATTCAGCTGCATGCAAAAAGTCTAAGAAAAAAATCCAAACATTACTGGCTACACAAAAATGATACCAGATTTAGAATCAACTTTTATGAAAAATAGGGATTGAAAGAATATTCAAGCTAAGAATGCTTACACTGTTCTCACTCCTCTATAAGCATTTATTCATGCTCATCATTGAGGGAAGAATACTGGATTATCTTTTGCTTGATTCTATCATGGATTAACATTTAACCTAAAACTTGCCAGAGAGTTCACCAATACGATATAAATCCTCCCTTGAAAATCTCATTCAGTATTCATGATGGTGGCAGTATCACAGACACAGAAGCATAACAGATATTCCATGAAGGAACTTGCTGCAGCAAGGCACCTGTTAAGTCAGTCATTAAGAAGTCATTACATTATCCACCTCATCCCTGCCTGAAGTTACTGTGCTTACTGCTACCAGCAGCACAAAAAATGCTTTTCTAAACCCAACTTTACACCAAGACAGTTATCATCAAGCCATTATGGGAAAAAAACTCCACAATTCCCATGAGGGTTTGCTATTCAAATTGATTCAAATTCAAAGTCTTACGGTAGAGTTACAAAAATTGTGGCACTGTTAAAAACCCACATAGTCATAGTCATAGACAGTGTGGCAAAACAACAACTAAACAGAGATTGAACTTTACCAGTTTTTAGCCAGTGCACTAATAAAATATTTAGGGTGACAAATCTCATGCTCTTCAATAGAACGTTGTAAATTTTTTCAGATTTTCTTTAGAAGTTTAATTTCTGCTTGTGTCAGTATTTTAGCTCTCTGTTTTTTTTATTCTTATAAATTCAAACAGCTTGATCCAGATTTTTCCAGCTTTCAAATGCTTGTTCAAAGATGAGACTATAGTTACTTCTGGTAACACAGCATTTAAATTTTTAGCATTTACAGACCTCTTGTCTAAATTATTTTTAAATAATTTTAAGGACAGGTGAGATGTAAACAACACTGACTGCTTGAATACTTCTTCCTGCAAGAAACTAGAAAAGGCCTTCATTCTTCATTAGCAATCATTATTGGCATCAGTTTAAATTTTTGTGAGGAACACAATGCTGAAAGAATTGCAAAATTTGTCCCATCTGTGATCCAGCCTCAAAAATTATGGATAAAATCATTTACATAAGTCTGATAAAATGGAGTAAAACCAGGGAACATGCTGAACACATCTGTTCCATAGCTGACTCTGCAATTCTTCCAATAAAGCATGCCTACAGGATTAAAATTTCTTCTGCTATGTCACTGGACCATATGACATCTCAAAATGGCAAAAGGCTTGTTGAGGTACAGTTACACTGACAGATGTTACCTCAGCAATACAATTTACTTCAAAAGACAGCATATGTATAAAACAGACCAGTAAGGACACACTTGTGCCAACAGAAGCTGCAACTAACCCTAGGAGAACTTGTCCTTAATCAAATTTCCTGTTGTAGGGCAGGCTTACGTTCAAAAGCCACAGGGATTGCACGTGCTGGCAAAGAGATATGGAAGAGCAACAGTGCATACTCTGCTAAGTCTAAAAATGCTTAACAGAAGAAAACTAACCCAAAATAAAGATTGAATTCAAGACAGTATAAGATTATATTCCTTGAAAAGATAACTCAAATTCATATATATGAAGAAAGAGATAGCTGATACAACAAACACTAATATGAGCTCCTGTGTTAGCAAATGCAGGAGCCAGGAACCTGATGCTGTTGGCAAGAAAAGGAAAAAGCCCCAACAACAAAACAAAAACAAAACCCAGCCATACCTGCATGCACACACCCTAGAATGACATTTTAATAAGGTGGTCATGTTACTTCTGCTACTTGCAGAGTAACTTAATTACTCTGTTGCTCCAAAACTGTCAGTAGAACTTTGAAAAAGATACAGACAAATCAGTGCACAGTGAGACTGAACAACAAAAATCCTGTTTGCACAGTTTAGTAAAGAAGACAGAAGAAGTCTTCATGTATGCAAACACTTGGTGAAAAGAACACAGGAACCATTATCCTGCATGAGTAATAAGAGTTGGATGAGAAATAACTGGCTTAACTAGCACCAAGACAGAGTTAAATGTTAAATGAAAAATCTCCTAACAACAATAACAGTCATGTACCAGCTATAAATAGACCAGTGAAGAGGTGTGGTATTCCCCTCTTCTGGGTTTTTTAAGAGAAGATCAGACAAATGTCTGCCACACATGATTTCAGCATATTTCCTTCTGCCTCTGGTAGGGGCATGAAACCCCTTCCTTTCTTACACATCCATCATTTCTTCCTTCATCCAAATGAGATGTTCGTCAGTATTAGCATACCTGAGCTTCAAAAGTACAGTCTTTCCAATATAAACATCTCAAGCATATGAATTTTATTACATTGCTGTTGTCAGATTCTTAGTGTACTCAGCACAAATCACCTCAGGAAAACAAAAAGCAGCATCTTCTACTGCTGCAGATAATCCATAAAAACAGACAAATGACGACTGGAAATACAGAAAGAGAAGCAAGTGAGAAAGATATTGTGCAGGATTCAAAGAAAAAAGATGGCTGAAAACTAAGTTACAGCAAAGAAAAAATACTTTAGCCTAAAGAAAACTATTTTCCTCTCACATGAAAAACTGAGTTAAAATTTGCTGCTATATCTTAAAAAATATGCAATAATTTCAGACACAGAAGTACACATAAGTAAGACTTCACAAATGATGGGACAATGACAGGTCCCAACAGGTCTCCCTGCATTACCAATTCCCAACTGCCAGTTTTTAAAGGACAATGCAGATATTTCTGCTTTGGCCTTGCTCAAGTAAGTCCAACCTCAAAAAACCTCATCAACCAGGGCCCTAAACTATGCCACAGGCGTATTTGTGGATCAAGTATCTCTAGAGCACTGGTTCCCATTTCCCAGGGGAATCCCTGCAATATCACAATACAGAACTCCATCTTTCCTTTTCTCATTGTCACCAATCTTTCTGCCACTCCTAAAAGATTACATTTAGGATGAATATATTATAATGTCCCAGAAAACCCTGCAAATAAGCATGGTTAATCTAAGAAAATGGGTTTACATTGAGCCATAAACTTCATTTGTCATATTATTAAATCAAGATGTCATGCCAAGATGCAGAAGTGAGAAGTGAATCAAAATAACGCACTGAATTCTGAACATGTTCTCACGTTATCCTGCAAGCTGTGTGCAATTATAGCATGCAGGATCTATTTTGACCTTAGCGCTACAAAATACCAAAATATTAAAATAGCAAAAGAAGCATTTCTTTCTAAAGAGATTTTTCTTCCTTCTCACAGAAAAATCAGTGTGTTTAACGAAATTCATGGAATTTTTTTTTTTTTTAAAGTTTAGTACTGTGTCAGTTCTACCTCAGAATTTTAAAAGCTTGCATTTAGAAATTAAACTTTCAGGACAGCAAATCTGATAGTTTGCCTAATTAGATAAACCTAGAGTCACTAGGCAATATACATATTTACATTAGCTTGTCATGTATATGAAAACACATGACATTTTCTGCAAATGTATCTAAGATGTACTTAACTACATTAATCAAATTTTTATCATTCATTTATTTTTCTTCAAGAAGCCTAAACAAAGGATAATGTTAATAGCACGAAACATCTAAGAAGATATTACTAGAAACTATGTTCATTACTCCAAACTGAATGGGTACCTGTCCATAGCAGAACAACATTGGCTGTGTGCTGTGGAGGAGGGGGAACAAATGAAGGAAATCAATCTATCATCATACACAGGCTGCATTTTATAAGAAAACATTACTTTTAAGTTCAGAGGATGCCCAGGTACAGAGCCACTGAACAACTTGTCACAAAAACAGATTACTCATTACTTTTGACTTAGTTTGCCGAGGTAAAAAGTCAGTCTACAGTTAATACAAAAGAAAAAGAATGTAAAACTTTAGATTGCCAAGATTTCAAAGATTTTTTCTCTCCATAGTTCTCCACAAATACTTATTTATGATAAGGTTTTAAAAAACAGTAATTTTGATTTGTACCTAAATATGAACAACTTCTTCTAGGAAATGATCAGGAAAAAAATGTAACTGTGTACTAAAGTTACAGCTTGACCAACTTTCTGACTTTCTCCAGAGAACTTTATAATAAAACAATCTCTCTTGCATTTAGCATCATTAGGCTTTAAATTCCACAAACCTGTGCACTGACTAGCCTTCCCAACATTCATAGCAAAGAACCACTCACACATCTATGACCAAAATTGAAAGGTTATTCATTTTTAGCAAAAATTAGTTCTATCAACATAAAGCAAAAACAAAACAGCTTGCCTACTGATAGTAAACAATAACATAATGCTCATTTTACCACATTAATGAATGTCACTGAATTGTCACTGATCTCTACCTAATAACATTTACTATAAAACTCCTAAAGTTACCAAGGTATCTTGGAAAAAAAAGGTTCCTCTGACAGTTTAGAAATCTCAGCAAGCCAAGGAAAGCAATGCAAAACTTCTGTTTTCTTCACCTTAGTCTTCTATTAGTTCCAGGTAAACCACTTGTTCAAACACCAACACAGAGTTCATCAAGGCAAACTCTGCAGAGATTTTATTCTTCTCAAGCAATGAGTCAATCTGACAAATGTTATCTTCCTACTCTGCTTTATCAGCATACACTAAAACCCTGAGGAAAACATCAAATTAGTTACATACAGTTTTGCTACCTGAATCAAATCTAGGTTCAATACATATCGGTGGCAGTCATCATAGAACACACAGTGTAAGGAAAACAGGAATTACAGCAACTTCTGATTTTTAGCTAGATTTCTGAGGAAATCAGTCAATTACAAAGTCACTGTAAGGAAAGGTACACACGAAAGCAGGAAAGAATAGCAACGAGAAAGCAGTATTCTGAGGTTTTTCAGTGTGGCATAAATACTAGCTCATCAACGTCCCTTCGCTTAAAAATATCCACAGGGAACACCGCAGGAAAGAGCACCTTCTAGGGTATTTCTTTAGTGAGTGCTTTGCCACGAGAGAACCCAAGATGTAGTACAAGACAAGCCCATAGCCATTCGCTCTGCTAATACGTTCTCTCCCATATACACAGCAATATAATGCGAAGGCCTCCAATGCTCTGCAACGTGCTGCATTGTTTAAAGAAAAGAAACGTTGTAGTTGAGAGACATTTTCTGCGAGGACTAGAAATCCCCCTTATTTCAAGGCAGGCTTCTATTATCTTTTACCACCCTCTTAGAGGACATTGCATGACACAATACACCTTAGAAGTGCTCAATTAATTTAGCGCTTTTATCTTCAGTAATGCCACAGCCAAAAACTAAAAGCAGATTTATGAAGCAAGAGAAACCAAGGGAAAAAAAAAAGGCAAAAAAACCCCCAACCTCGTGGGTGCTGCAATGCACTTCAAAAGAAACACGGGAATAAATAATCCAGCATTCACTTTTTCCCCTGACAAAAACATCTCGCAGAATCTGACCTACATACCCAATTCACAGCACTACCACTGCAGAGCAATTCAAAGACGAGAAACCACAGCATCAGCACGCAATCACGGGAAGGTTTAGGGTGACACAGAAATACTCGTCAGGCACGTAAAACGCTTAAAGATACTGCAGCAGTAATGTAAGTAAGCAACATTAGTGTGCGTCTGCCGGCACCGCAAACAACCACATCGCCGCGCAGCCACACCTGCACCGGGCCGGGTTCGCGCTGCCCCCAGCCCAGGCACCTCCGGGCCGCCCCAAGGCCCCCCCAAGGCGCCCGGGCTAACCCGCCCCGGGGTTCCCACGCACTCGGGCCGCCCCCGCCCGCCCCCTCCCCGCACACCGACCTATGTCACGGCGGAGGCCGGGCGGCCGCCGGGAACCCCCCGCGCTTCCCGGCGGCGGCGGGCGCAGCCCCGGCTGGGCGGGCGGCGCGGAGGGAGCGGCCAGGATTCCGGAGCGGAGCCCACCCCCCCGGGGGAGGGGGGGAAGGGGCCCGGGGCCTGCCCGCGCCGGGGCACGGCGGGGACGGTGACAGGCGGCGCCGAGACCGGCGCGGAAGGAGCGACGCGACTCGGCAG
>VZUI01040355.1:0-27197 GCA_013401135.1 Cettia cetti | reverse complement strand
CCCTCGGCCCCGCGCCGCCGTCCTCCTCCCTCTGCTCTCCCTCTGCGCCGCGCTGCCCGGCAGCGCCTCCAACAAAGGTGAGCGGCGGAGCGCCGCGGGCACGGTCACGGGCGGCGGCGGGCGCTCCGCTGGGACCCGCCGGCAGCCCCCGCCGAGGGGCTCCGGAGGGACACGTCGGCCACGGCTCGTCCATCCGCCCCCGCGGTGGCGGCGCGGCTCCGCGCTGCCCGCCGCCTTCGCCCGGCACGTTTTTGTCGGGGCATCTCCGCGGTCCCCGGCGGCTCCGGCTTTCTTCGCCCCTTCGGGCGCGCTATTGCCACCCCTTCCCCATTCTCTACTTTGTCCATCTGTCATCCAACCACCGCTGTTCTTCCCCATTCTTTCGTCTCCTAGCGCTCCCCTCGCGTTTTCCCCTTTTCCACCCACTTGTCTTGCTTTTGTTTAGTTATCGCTGGGTGGATGTAGATTCCCATCCCTATCCTAGCATGCTGAGAGAGAATATATTGTTTCTCCACAGACCCCTGCAGTTCATAAAACACATTCCCTAGCTCCATCTTCCAGTCCTAGTTCATCCATCTACAATCTGTCAATAGGAACTGTTTATGTATAGTTATGCATTACCGATGCAGGTTGATTTTATGTATTTTATATGACAAAGACAAAAGACCCCCAAACCACCCCAGCACTACAGCTGTAACGTTCTGAATGCAGTTGTTCTTTGAGCTCACAGAGTGATGGAGAAAGATGTAGGTTTCTAGGTCTGTGGCTATAGAGGCAAGCGTGAGAGATTCATCCAAGGGGAGTCAGTGTGTTGGTAATCCGACAGGGTGGGAAAATCTGTAAACGTTTGAGGGACGTTGGGCTCATCGGGGAATGTGACACCTTAGGGTGCTTTCTGTGCCTTGGAAGAGTCAGGGCTATGGGGCGGGTGCACCGCAGAGCTGTGTGTACCCTGACATTGGCAGGGGCATTTATTTGTTCTGCTCTGCTTCTACGGGGCTCGGTGGCAAGGAAAGGCCCCTCATGCTCTGGATTCTCCCTCTCCTTTGTGAATTTGCACTCAGAAACATCTGCCCACCTTTGGCAAATTATATTAGATTGACGGGAGCTTTCTTGAAGCTGGTAGGAGTCTGTATCCTGGTAGGAGTCTGTATCCTAAAAATATTCCTAAAATGTTTTTCTATTCTCCAACAACTCATTTCCCGAGAAATCAGATTGGTGATTCCCAAGTTGCAGGTGGATGCAGCAAAGGATTTATCTCTGTACCATCAGCTTGTTACCCCAGCAACAGGGCACATTTGGCATTTATAGCTCTGGATCCCCACCTCGGTGGTGTGGCGCATGGATAGGGCCGGAAGAGAATGGAATCCGGTGGGGACAATGGAGGGGCAGGGGGAGACGCGGGCACTTGCACACAGGGAGGATTCCACCTGCATACTGAGCAGGATGGATGTTTCTCTGGATTCCCTACGCAATGCTTTATAATCTCAATCAATACGGTGGTGGAGGAGTGCCAAGCCACGCTCTTCGCTGCCACGCCAGGCTGGATCTGCCCGCTCTGCCCTGCTGGGACATCCCCTGGCTGACCTGGCACCCTGCCTGTTGGCCCCCCAGCCACCCCTGGCAGCACCCCCTGGCCCAGAAATCCACAAATGCTTGGTTGCACAGAACGCTGCCCCTTCTGAGTCAACACACGAGGCCATGCCAGTATGGCCTTTCAGAGGACGCTGTGCTGCAGAGGGTGGATCCAACATATTGGAAGTCGTGCCCTTGAGGGGAATGGCTCTGTATCCTACTCCCCACCAGCTCTGAGCCATGCTGTGCTCAAAGTATTGCTGGGTTGTAATAAATCTTGGTCTCCAGGGGGGTGGGAGAGTGGGGGATTATCTGGGAATGGGGGTTGTAACTAGGCCATGTAATATAATCTCTGAGGCCCATTTGGCAGGGAGTGGGCATGGGGGAGGGGTTTGTAATTTGTAATGATTTTTTTTTTCTCTCTCTCCCCTCATATCCCCTCCCCTTCCCTCCCCCTCACCCCTTTATTTCTCCCTTTCCCTGCCCCGGAGCCTGTGTGATAAAGATTAATTTGCTATTTCTGGGCCTGTGACATTTTTCAGAGCCTCCTGCTGGCTGCTGCCTCCATGCCAAACCTGGCTGGGCTCCAGCCAACGGGATTAGCAAGGAGGGGCCAAAGGAATATGGTGCTCACCATGGAGTGGGGAAGGAAAGAGCAAGGGACTCTCAGAATAGGTTGTTATGTGCATAGGATGGCTGACTGAAGGTGTACCTGGGCATGTCTGTGTAGGTCCTGGGCCTTAGTCTAGAGGATGCTGGGCAGAAGTGATAATGGTTGCATTGTCCCCTGGGGATACCCCAAGGGAAGATGTAAGCTGGATCCTTTCATTATGGCTTCATTGAGCTAAAGGGTTTAGTATTTGGAATCTGTCTCCAGGTTGAGGCTACTTCTGCCTCTTGAGTTCACTTTTTTTTTTTTTTAACTGCTCCAGCTTTTCTGGGCACCCAGACATCTCTCCACGTATTTCTAATAAGATAGTAATGAGGACACAAGAAGGAACACATTGTTTCTGAAGAGGTCTCCCATGAGTAAAACTAAATAAAGATAACTTTTTTTCTCCCAGCCTATTTTAGAAGTCTTTATTTCTAGAGAAGGTGGTGAGGGGTGGTTGTTACTTGCCAGGGGATGAAATTGTTCTCTTTTCCTACTGAATCTGCAGTCAGTGGCTAATACATTCCTGTCCTCCATCCCTTACCCCAAATCTGCCTCAGCAAACAAGCACAAACCATGGATTGAAGCCGAGTATCAGGGCATCGTCATGGAGAATGACAACACGGTCCTGCTCAACCCGCCGCTGTTCGCGCTGGACAAAGATGCCCCAATGCGCTATGCAGGTAGGTGGGGAACAGCTCTGGCAAGGCTGGAAGGCAGGGACACACCTATGGAGAGGCAGGGACACAGTGACATTCATCCCTGTGCTGGTCCTACCTCTCTTCAGGAAACAGTCACCTCCAAACCATGTTCCGGGGGAGGTCCCTAGTGAAGTCTGGAGGCAATTTGGGCACAGCTTGATTTAGGATGCTGTGAGCTGTTTCCTTAGGGAGAGGAACTGAGGGTGGAGCCAGCTACTTTTTGACGCAGTTCTGCTATTTCCAAAGATCACATGCACAGCACTGTGTCTGTGAGCCCTGGAGAAAGCTGGTAGGGCACACTTCCTTGGCAGTGCTACATCCCCTCACAGTGAGCAAAAATCCCCAGAACAACAGGCAAGGCTTTCAATGGCTGTATTCCTAGTGCTTGCTTAGGCCATGCCTGGAGTTTCCTCATTCATTCTTCTTCAGCTTTGGGAGAGTAAATGTGGTCTCTGTGAGCTGAATTTTAGGGTTTAGGTGACCCTATCTGCAGTTCCCTGCGGTACTCTGCGCATCTTGCATGTGTGGGTGGATGAGACATCATAGATCTTCCTGCTCTGGCTATCTGCAGTATATGGCCTGTTTTGCCTCCCTGAGGAATGCAGAGGAGAAATAATGTGCTCCCCCAGGACTGTGGCTGTGTAGAACTAATAAATGTAGCTTGAGCCTTGTAACCTTCAATCTTTCGTGATGCTGGTCAGGACTCCTTGCCGTGGAGCATTCTCCAGTAGATGGCAATCTGCACCATTAATGGCTTTAAGGGATAGCAGGAGGAACTCCTAGGGAACCAAAAACTGCTCAAAATGAAGGATGATAATAGGAGAGAATGGAAAATATAAGTTAGAAAGGGAGAAAATATGGGAAAGGAAAGCAAGGGATGTAATGTGCTCTCCTCAGTCCTTTTCTTTTCCCCCTTCCTCTCTGTTTTTGTGTGTACCAGGTGAAATCTGTGGCTTCAGGATCCATGGGTCAGGGGTACCTTTTGAAGCTGTGATCCTGGACAAAGCTACAGGAGAGGGGCTGATCCGGGCCAAGGAACCAGTGGATTGTGAAGCGCATAAGGAGCACACATTTACCATCCAGGCCTATGACTGTGGAGAGGGACCTGATGGAGCAAATACCAAAAAATCACACAAGTAAGTTCATGCAGACATTGCTGCGTGCTACAAAATGTGATCTGTGACAAAAATACAAAGGAAAGGTGCTGTGGAAAAACTTCCTTTAGCCAGAAGTACTTTTCTCTAGCCATTGTATTGTAATTCAGCATGCTAAGAAGACCCAGGGAGAAAAGTTCACTGACTGTCACATGAGTGAGTACAGAAACGAGGGCGGTTTGGCAGCAGTTTCTCAAAGTGGTGTTTTTCATTGCTGCATACAGGTAGGAGGTCCAGATTGCATTATTATTACTTTTGCTCTTTCTGAGTGGTTGGAAACCATTGTCCCAGCACCTGCGTGACAACTTTGCTGCACTGAAATCAAGGTGTCTTTCCTTGTCCTTGCTTTTGACAGCTGGAAATCAGAGTGGCGCACTTTAAAAAAATTACTTACTCTGAAATTTAGGTGGTGCATGGCTCCTAATCAGCCCATCGATTCTTACTGATGTCTCTGCATCAGGGCCACGGTGCATGTCCGAGTAAACGATGTGAATGAGTTTGCTCCCGTCTTTGTGGAGAAGCTGTATCGCGTGGCAGTGACCGAGGGAAAGCTGTACGACCGCATCTTGCGTGTGGAGGCCATCGACGGCGACTGCTCACCGCAGTACAGCCAGATCTGCTACTATGAGATCCTCACCCCCAATATTCCCTTCCTCATTGACAACGATGGTAAGAATCTTCACCCACCGTGTGCGCATCACTCCTGTTTTCATGCTCTGCTCCTTCTCTGCCAGCCCCATTTGAAGGCAGAGCTGTGCTATATAAATTTTGCAGCGCTGATGATCTGTCCGGGTGAGAGCAGCAGCATCCATTTTGTGGGATGCTGTAAGTTGTTACAAAGTGACACTGGGCAGAGTGACTCAACTCTTTTTTGGTTGTTTTTGTCATTGATCAAAGATAGGAGTGATTTTTAGACGGAAGGTCTTTGAGGAGACCGCCTGTCCTCTACCTTGATCTCTTTGTTTTGCAAACCAGGGAACATCGAGAACACGGAGAAGCTGCAGTACAGTGCGGATCGTGTCTACAAATTCACAGTGACAGCCTATGACTGTGGAAAGAAGAGGGCTTCTGATGATGCTGAAGTGGAAATCCAGGTGAAACCCACCTGCAAGCCCAGCTGGCAGGGTATGAAACCTCCAAACACATTTATCTCTCCTCTTCTCTTTTGCTCAGCTGCTACTCAGTCTTACTCATCACAAATGTTTGTATATACACATATAAATTTGTGTGCCCATATATATGGTTCAGTTCTGGCACCGACCCATCTCCATCAGGGGACGCAGCAGATGTCTAAGTCTGTTGCAAAACCACTGAAAGGTAAATTTTAACACTGGAAAATCATTCCTTGGATTACTGTGAACTGCCATGTGTTTGATAAGGTTTGTAGACTGTATTCAACAAAGATTGGTTTTGGGGCTGCTATTCTGGAAGATATTTGGCTTTTCCAATGGTGTCGTGTTCCTGTGGGTTCACCTTAGTCAATTAGAATTAAGAGGAAATCAACTCAGCTAAAGACCTGCTCTGCCTGATAAGAGAGACTGACCAACCACAGAGTGATGACACACCAGTATCAGCTGTAGAAGCCGGGACTTTGGACTCGGTGCTTCTAGGAAATCTTTCCAAGCATTGATGCCAGCTGCATAAAGCTGTGTTTCCAGTGTGGAAAGGGCCAAAATTTGGACTAATCCATAGATGCCACTTGTGTGTATGCCAGGTGTTTTGTCCCTGTGTCCTTGGCAGTTCCTAATCCCTCTCCTTCTTTCCATCAGGCTGGAACAAGAGGATTGAGTACACCCCTGGTGCAGGCAGCCTTGCGCTCTTCCCCACCATTCACCTGGAGACCTGCGATGAGCCACTGTGGAACATCCAGGCCACGGTGGAGCTGCAGACAAACCATGTGGCCAAGGGCTGTGACCGGGATAACTACTCCGAGAAGTCCCTGCGCAAGCTCTGTGGTGAATTGGTTCTTTCCTGGGCTGAGGGTGGCTGTGGCACAGCACCCTCCCCTCCCTCTGGAGGGGTTCCCTGCGGTAGCTGAGCCTCACACAGCAGAGGTGCCAGGGAACTTGTTCCTCACGTCTGCTGTGGTCACTGGGGTGGGAGGACACCGAGCTTGTGTGTTGCACTGAGGGGCAATGGGTGTTCCTGCTCGTATCTCATGGAATCATGGAATGATTTGGACTGAAAGGAACCTTAAAGATCCTCTAGTTCCAACACCCCTGCCAGAGACAGGGACACCTTGCACTAGGGCAGGTTGCTCAGAGTCTCATCCAGCCTGGCACTGAACACTTCCACAACTTTCTAGTTTTGTAAGGGACTACCTGTGTTTTCCTTGCTGGGAAGCCAGATATTTCTGTGCATTGTCCCTGTATGCAGGGTCTGTGGGACTTCCCTCAGTACTAAACAAAAAGTCACCGTTCTTCTCCAGATAGGAGAAGGCCTTTAGGCAACTCCTTGTCTCCCTGTGCACTGAGACATTACAGCGAGGCTTCCAGTGCCCATTTCATCTGATCCCCAGTTCTCAGGCTCCTTATTCTCCCATGCCAACAGTCCTGACTCCCTCCCTTCTTGATAGGTGCTGCTTCAGGAGAGATTGACCTGCTGCCAGTGCCTAGCCCCACAGCAAACTGGACGGCGCGACTCTCGGTGCACTACAGCCAGGACAGCAGCCTCATCTACTGGTTCAATGGCAGCCAGGCTGCCCAGGTGCCTGTGGTGAATGGACCGAATGGCCACGAGGGGTTGAGTGACCACTTCACCCTCTCCGTGTGGATGAAGCATGCCGTGGTGCCCGGCAAAGGCAGGCGGGAAGAGGAGACGGTGATCTGCAGTACAGTGCAGAGCGGTGAGACTTCTCCTGGGGTGGTGACACATCTGCCCACTGCCTCTTAAACTCCTTAGAAGGGATTGTCCCTCCAGGGGTAAATCTCTGATGTTCCAAAGCCAGACTTGGGCAGGGATTCCTCCTTAGGGACATAGCTTCTTTAGATGTCCCTTTTCCTTGGAGCGCTCGAGCCTCCTTTG
Source organism: Cettia cetti (assembly GCA_013401135.1). Lineage (NCBI taxonomy): Eukaryota > Metazoa > Chordata > Aves > Passeriformes > Sylviidae > Cettia > Cettia cetti. The sequence continues at coordinate 20,091 of VZUI01040355.1, read as the reverse complement.
AGCACGTGGTGCTGAGTGCCAGTCATGCATGGGCTTCTGGGTTGTGGCCGTGGGACTGCTTGGAGCGTGACATGTAACTCCCTGTGCTTGTCCCTGGCAGAGGAAGGCTACTCGCACTACTCTCTGGCTGTGCATGGCTGCCGGATTTCTTTCCTCTACTGGCCGTTGCTGGAAAGCGCAAGGCCTGTGAAATTCCTCTGGAAGCTTGAGCAGGTGAGGAAGAGTTTGCATCCTCCCCGTGTCCCTTCTCCTTCTGCCCTTTGCTGATGGCGTGCTCTGCTCTCTGCCGCAGGTCTGCGATGATGAGTGGCACCATTACGCCCTCAACCTGGAGTTCCCCACGGTCACGCTGTACGTAGATGGCGTCTCGTACGACCCTGCCCTGATCCATGACAACGGCCTCATCCACCCGCCGCGGCCGGAGCCTTCCCTCATGATCGGGGCCTGCTGGGCCGGTGAGTGCCTGCTCCCCAAACCGGGCTCTTCCCATGTGGGGAAAAAAGGGGGTGGAGGGACGCCCAGAAGAGGTGAAAGGAACACCACCCCATCCTAAATGATGCAAACCACACTGCAGCCATCTTGCCTCCTTGGCACCAGAGCTAGTGTGGCTCCTTCCTTCCTCATGGATCAGGGTAATAACAGCTCAGGGAAAAGTGTCACTGGCAGCTTCCTGGACAACAACCATGGAATATGCAATGGATAGCCAACTTTCAGGCAGAGGAGAGTTGAAACACTGTACCTCATTCAGGCACTAGCGTTTCTATCAGAGCCTTTCACCTGAAAGCAGTCAGTACTATTTATGCTGCTGATTATATTGATGGGAATTTCTCTGTCTTGAGGGTCTATATGAAAAAGTCATAAATCCTTCTGTACAGAAATTAGGTTGAAAGACAAAAATCAGGTTAGGAACAAAGTTAGGCCACTACTAGGTTAAAATCTATTCTATGGAGGTGCAAGGCTGCATTTCTCAGGTCCTTCAGTTCTCCTAATAGATTGAAACAGGACAGAAGTAAAGGAATTTGCCTACTGCTTTCCTTCACTCCAGCGGAAATTTCTAGCAAGATCAAATCTTTTGCTGTACTGCTGCTTCTCTGAGGTCAGAGATCTTCCCAATGCTCTGTGCTTTCTTGGCGTTTTGCAGACAACCAATATTGATCAGCTTGAGACCCTCTCCTGGAGCTATCTGCGTCTCTAAGGGATGTTGAGAACATAGCTTATTGTGAACACGGCTAATTCCCAAAACAGATAACATTGGGAAAGGATTGACAAACTGCAAACACTATAATTTCTCCCTTAAGTCAGTTACTCATCCCACAGTCTCACCGTCCACTTCCTGAGAGGACCTCTGCCCTCTGTCATCTGTGATGTGCTGCCTCTAGGGCTGAAGGGTGCATTGCTTGGCACTGTTCTTGTGGACTGGCCAATACAGTCCTTGCATAGATCCTTGCCTGACCCTGTAACTGCCATCTTCCAATGCCTTGTTGCTCATCCTGATGTTCTCCTTTTGCAGAGGAAAAGAACAAAGAGAAAACCAAAGGAAGTGAGAACACCACTGATTCTGTGCAAGGTAAGGAAGAGAAAGAAGATGGGTCTCTTCCCATCTTGACTATGCATGACTATCACTTCTTGCATGGTGCCTTCCTCATACAGCTTCCCCAGTCCTGTCCTGCCACCTGCCACTGCCTTGGGAGGAAACCCCTTATTTGGCAGATTGGTCCTTGATACCTTGGTACCTTGTGGAGCATGAAAAAGGCTGATGGAAGGACTGCAGCCTGCTTTGAGACTTGGAGTATGCTTTTTGTGTGGAGAAAGAGTACTCATGCCTGATCATTAAAGCTGGTCTCTGAAGAACACAATAGCCATTAGAGACATCAGGAGATGTCACCTCATCCCTAACTATCTGTGGAATGTGTAGATTCTTTTACAAGCCCTCACAGGAAGCAGAGTGAGAAGGGGAAAAGAAATTGTTCCCATCTGGCATTCAGCAGTTTGATAGAAACTTCTCTATGCTACCCACCGCTCACTGCCCTCGTCTTTTTGTTGGTCTGTTTTTCTCTCTTTCCCCCATCTGGAATTTCAAAAATTTTCATCTCCTTTCTTCAGCATCCCCTGTCTTCTTGTTGTCTTTGCTTTTCCATATCCTGTGCAACCCTCTGTCCCTCTCTGCCTCCCTTAACATCTGTGTGTCCCTCACATTGTTGCTTTTGTTGTCTAGGCTTTTCCATGCCCCATGCCCCCCTCTGTATCTCTCTACCTCCCTTACGTCTGCACGGCCCTCACACTGTTGCTTCTGTGGTTTTGCTCTCTTCCTCGCCATGTCTCTCACACCCTCCACCTCCCATGTTTCCCTCAGGAGATCCTCTGTTGATACACCACTACTTCCATGGTTACTTGGCTGGCTTCACTGTGCGCCCTGGTAGCTTGGAGAGCCGGGAGGTTATTGAATGCCTGTATGCCTGCCGTGAGGGGCTTGATTACAGTGACTTCGACAGTCTGGGCAAAGGGATGAAGGTATGCCCATCTGCCCAGCTTGCATGGGTCTCCTCCACTCTCCTCCCCAGCCTTGCTTCCCAGGACTTTGCCTGCTCCCCCACCTCAGACAGCTCCCCACCTTTCTCCTCTGTGTCTCTCTCAGCCTGGATTCCTGTCATTTGCCAAGGAACCATGAGTATTTTCTTTTCATCCACCTCTAGGTTCACGTGAACCCCTCTCAGTCCCTGCTCACCTTGGAGGGTGATGATGTGGAAACCTTCAACCACGCAATCCAGCACGTGGCTTACATGAATTCACTGCGCTTTGCTACCCCTGGGGTCCGGCCACTCAGGCTCACCACTGCTGTCAAGTAAGTGGGCAGACCAGCACCTCTGGCTCAGTTCAGCAAGAGGGTTGCCTCTCTTTTGACTAAAATTACACTGACTCACTTCGTATTTTAAAATAATTTTATTTTAAGATGGTCTCAAAATGGGTAAAAATCTTCCTGAAAATAAATGATAAATTATCCAGTATCCAAATGGATACTTAGCACTGGTTCCTAATGCCTATGCAGAACTTCTGCCTCTACTCGCAGTGTTCCAGGCATGTGGACTGTCTTTAATTTTCTCTGTGTTTGTTGATGTGACCAAGTCACCAGATCCCAGTGGCGTCACTCCTACTACACATCTCTGCCTTGTGCAGCAGGCTGTAGGGAAACTTTAGGAAGATTGCTGGAAAAAGGGTATTCCCTTCCCTGGAAGTGATGGGCAGGAGGCAATCTTTTATAATGTTGGTGGAAGCTTGGGGCAACTGATGTTTTCTACTGCTCCCCTTCAGGTGTTTCAGTGAGGAGTCCTGTGTCTCCATTCCTGATGTGGAAGGCTATGTTGTGGTGCTACAGCCTGATGCCCCCCAGATCCTGCTGAGTGGCAATGCCCACTTTGCTCATCCTGCGTCAGACTTTGAGGCTCCGGAAGGAATTCCCCTGTTCCCCAACCTCCAGATCACCTGCTCTATTTCTCATCAGGTGGAGGCCAAGAAGGATGAGAGCTGGCACGGTACTGGTGAGTGGAGTACAGGGCAAGGTGTGAGAGACAAACTGGAAAGACGTACAAGAGCTGCAGTCCTGCAGAGGAAGTAGAGCCCCTATAATTACACCCAAAAGTGAGAGTTTACAAATTTAGAAGCAAGGCACTTTGTCTGTCAATATGTAGGCTAATCGGCTCTTATCCCTTTCTGCTCCTCCCTGTACTTTTTCTATCCACTCAGTTCCTTTGCCTCACTCTCTCCTAATTCTTTCCCAGGCTGCTCATTCCTAATCCCTTTTACATTTTACCTACATTTCCCTTTATTGAATCCAGTGCTGGATGCATGTCCTGCCTGTTACTCACTCTACTCCTGCAGTTACTGAGCCTCATCCTACTTCCTTCTCTTCTGCTTTCTTTTCTTACTACTTGCTCCTGTGCTTTTCTTCCTGCCTTACTTAGTCCTGTGAATTCCCCAGTCAGTTTCCTTGCATCCTACAGTACCCTACAGTATCCTGTTCTTTAATTTCTTTCCATCATGCTCAGATTATTACTCTGCAGTCTGTGCTCTATGTGTCCTTTCACTTCTTTTGTGTCTGTTCTGGTAATGGGATGTTTTGCTCCTACTTTTCTGTTTAGAAGCTTTGCCTTTCCTCATACAATGATGAGTTCCTTGACTTAAGAGCAGATTATTCTCAAGCGTGCTGAAAGCAGTTAGTTATTCAATGTAGTTGCCATTTTAAAGAAGATAAGATCTCAACCATGGTAACCAACAGTGTGAGACAGGGAAAAGCTTTCAAAAGCATGCAGGGCCTGGGAATGTGTGAGTGTTGTTCCTAATTTGCACACTGTCATAACAAAGTCCTTACAGCCAAGATGTGTTATCGTGAACCAGACTGATAATAGTATGTTGTTCCAAAATAAAGTGACTTTATTATGTGCATAGATAATGTCATTAGAACCATCCTGCAACAAGTAATTAGACTGGAAGTGATTTTACTTAAGGTCAGTGCTAGGTGGAGAAGGAGAAGTAATTACATAAGATGTGAGCACTCTTAGGTAAGCAGGTACCCCTCTGAAAACTCCTTCCTTCTCTGATGGCTGTCTGGCTTTCTGGCCATATCTTCCTTCTGTGCATCTCAGTGACAGACACACGAATGTCAGATGAGATTGTTCACAACCTGGATGGCTGCGAGATCTCATTGGTAGGAGATGACCTGGACCCAGAGAGGGAGTTCCTGCTCCTGGATGGGGCACTGCTGCAGCAGCGGGGCCTGGAGCTCGTTAACACCTCTGCCTACCTGACCATCACAGGTACGTCCTCTCCACAGTCACAGCTGTCTAGTTATGCCTCTGTCAGGTATCACTGGGAGAAGCACTTGAGGTTAGGTTGTGTTGGTGTACTTTGTGACACTGAGATGTAATCATTTCTTGAACTCCTGGCTTTTGGAAGTCGCAGACCATTTCCTTGGGGAGGTGGCTTTTCCTCCAGCACAAAGTACTGGGACAGCTCTCACCCAGGCTTGTATCATGCCTGACTTACTCCTTGGGGTTTGGTGTCCTCAGGTGTCAGTAGCATTTTGCATGACGTGGCTGGGACAACATATCTCACAACTTGTGGGCTGGTACAACGGTTTTGTGCTCTCCAGAATGTAACAGGGCTGTTGCTCTCAAGCCTTTCTTCCCTTCCAGTTGTTTTAGTGATGCAAGCAGGGATTCCATCAGGTCCTTTGCAGCCAGCTCCATCTCTGAGCCCCTCCCAAAATTAACGAACCCAGCATTGCCTTGGATCCCTCTGCAGCTTCTAGTTGCTGCAGGGTTAGGATGCCAGGTGACTTTGGAGCGGGAGCTTCCCCACCCCATCCCTCTCTTCTTGTCTCAGGCGTGGAGAGCATTGCAGTTTACGAGGAGATCCTCCGCCAGGTCTCCTACCACATCAACCACGGTGCCGCCCTCTATGAAAGGAAGTTTCACCTGTCCTGCACTGAGATGAATGGACGTTACTCCAGCAATGAGTTTACTGTCGAGGTACAAGATGGATACATACACACAGAGATTCCTCTGCATGCATGGGGAGGACATGGTGCATGGCAATGCCTGGAATGTGCCCTGGACACAAGGTTGAGACCCCTCACTCTGGTCTTTCTGCAGGTGAATGTTCTCCACAACATGAACCGAGCTGCTCATCCTAACCATATTCTGAGCTCCCAGCAGTTTGTGCACCGAGGCCATCATTTACCCGCAGAGCTGTCTGGGCACAGTTTGGCAAGCACCCACAGCAACCCAAGTATGTAACACTATCTTTTGGGTTTATTACTTTAGATCAGGATGCTGATATTCTGATATCCTGGCAGAACCTATGGAGGATTCCTCTCAGGCTCCCTGCACCCATTATCAGGTTCTCATTATACTGTCCTGTTCCACTTGTCATTAGCCAGTGGACTGCCATCTTTGTCAAATTGTATTTTGGAACATGCTGCAATAATCCTCCTTTTTTAAGGTATTATTTTCTTGATATAGAAAGCTCCGGGACTTGTTACAGTCATTTTGGTCCCCTGTCATAGGGGAACAAGGAAGGCACCTTTGAGCTAGCTTTTGCTGCAGCTTCCTGCAGCAGCTGATCCCAAGCTGGTCCAGTCCTGCAGCTGGCACTGCATGTGCCAGTCTTTGCCTTTCCCTTCCCCAGCTCTGCCTGACGGCAGCAGCAAACTTGTCCCTGCTGAACAGAACCATAAACAAATCTGTGGAGGGCCTAGATAGGTTTTGCAGGGAAGGTGGTTGTCTGGGGAGTTAAGGCTCAGTCTACAGTTGGGCTAAGGGTCTTAGATGAATTTCAAATTTTCTCCTGTGGAGAAGCCAGGCTTTTGCCACAGCACTGATTAGAAGTCCATCATAGCACTCACAACAGCTCCATGTGCAACGAAGGCATCTTTTGGCTTCTTGCTTTCTCTACTGCTTGCACAGAAATTACACTCTCTGAAAATCATCCTCGAGCCCTTAGAGGCTGTCCCTGGCACACATTTCTCCCTCCCAAGGGCAGGATACAGATATATGCAGTGCAACATATTCTGGTGAGTTCTGCAGATAAAGATGTGCAGAGTCTACAGGCCAGGCTGACATCACAGGAACTGCCTGTGCCCAGGGGCACAGACAAGTCAGGCTATGTTCCTGCACAGACTAAAAACCCAAGCTCTGCTCAGGGATCTCAGTTCCTGGATGTCAGGTTGGAAATGCATGTTTCTGTGACAGACTCTGGACGTGACTTCTTGCTTTCTCTCTTCCAAGTGGTCCCCAGCGCTGCCACTGTCATCATCGTGGTGTGTGTGGGCTTCCTGGCGCTTATGGTGATCCTCGGCATCCTGCGCATCCACTCCCTGCACCGGCGGGGAGCGGGGCAAGAGGTCCCTGGCGCTGCTGAGTCGGGACACACCACCACTGGGGGCAAAGAGAGCGACATGTTCTGGGACGACTCAGCCCTCACCATCATCGTCAACCCCATGGAGGTGAGGAGCAGCCACTGTGGCCGGGGCTGGGCGGGCAGTTGGGTTGGCAGAGCCTCCCCCTCACCCCGTGTCTCACCTCCCCAGTCCTACCAGAGCTGTCAGGAGAGGGCAGCAGGCAGTGTGGAGGGCAGAGCTGGCGAGGGCATGGAGGATGATGACGACAGCACCGACTCGGAGACACCCGACTCCCCGGACAGCAGTGACATGAATGACCGGCACATCATCGGCAAAAGTGACGTCTCTCACCGCTACTAGGAGCTTTAAAACACCCGCCCAGTGGATCCCCCAAAAACATATGGCAGGAAGGAGGAGGTGTCTTACTTTCAACTTCTTTCCAGCCCCACCGTGTACACATGTGCTCCTCCCTCACTGATCGTTTCTGCCTCCCATGTTCCTTCATCTTCTGCCATTCTCATTGTGGACATTCCCCACATTGTTGACCCCCCATCTGGCTCTCCAGAAATGTGTGTTAGGGCACTTACTCATGATGCTGGCACAGTTCAAACTGTGATGCAGGTGTTGGAAAGAATGGAAATCTGAAAGGCAGAGCCAGCCATAGGGCTCAGAGTGGGGTTTCTCACAACCCCTCCCCAGATATTATATATATATATTGTATATTTTTTCAATGTTGTCATTTGAGGTTTATTCTCGTTTCATGCCAAAAAAAAAAAAACAAACAAAAAAAACAAAAAAAAACCAACAACCAACAAACCACTGCAGCTTTGTGTCGCTTTGTAAAACTGTCAATACTCCTAATACTAAATGAATGAAGGTAAGAAAGATGAGGAAACAAAGTGGATTTTAAAATAAATGGATTTCAAGTAAAACATTCAGCACTTCTGCAGTTTTTCACTACAACCAGGGAAAGAAATAGTGTAGCCTCTAAAGTGAAGCTGGAGTTTGTCCAGAGTATTTACTGAAATTATTACCTTATCTCGGGGAAGGGTTACATTTTTTAGCCTAAGTGATGAAACAAGAAAATCACACCACTCACGACCCTCCCCCCTGCCTTTCTGAGATTCAAAATACTTTGTAAACACAATGTAGCCTTCCCCAGGACTCAGCGCTAGGGACTCCCAGAGGAACAGAAGGCACTCAAGCCTGCCACAGGCAAATGTAGCACATGTAGCAAACTGAATTCTTTAACACAAGAAAATAAAATAAATAAGGCTCTTTCCAGACACTTAGTGTATTCAACACTAAGGCCAAATCTCCTTAGCTTCATCTATCTTCTAACATGATCTGCTTTCTTTATCAATATGATAGTGTATTTTTTATACCAGGGGTTTCAGCTTTTAGAACAGCCCCAGCACTTCTGGGGGAAGAAGGCATCTTCCTCTTTCTGCTGAGCAAGGAGGGGACGGAAACACAACAGATACTAGCACAGCATGGCTCTGAGCCCAGGACTAGCTTGAGTTGTTAGGATAGTGCTTCAGAGCAGGTTGTGCTTCTTCCCTGGATCTTCTTGGTCTGGTTTTTCAGACCCTGCAAGACAAAAAGGGGCTGTCAGCTGCCTGACACATCTTGGGGCAATGGCTGCAACATGTGAAGGACCCAAAGGAAAATTCTGCTATTTGTTGGAAGCCAAGGTTGAGAAATCCCCCTTAGGGGCAAGAAGGCAGTACAGTAGGTGAGAGTGGAAGAGCCCCTCTGAGGGCAAAGGTTGCAGCACAAGATCTCTGCTTGCTGCAGTTCTCTCAGGTGTCTCAGCTCTAGCCTGTCTTCATGCCCAACTGTGTCCATGTATGGTTGTTACTGGGTCCAAAAGAAGTGAACACGCTGGGGCTAAGGCACTCTAACACTTTTCTGCTTTGTCTCCTTCCCACTAAGTTCCATCAAGGGAGTTTACAACAGGCGCTGTTAAACCAGTGCCTGGACATCTTGAAGCACTGGAATAATTCAAGTCTCCAGAAGGCAAAAAAACCCCTACATTGTGCACATTGGAGCAAAAAACTTGGCACAAAATAGTCATTGTGTCCTGAGAATGCCTGACCCCAGATCTGATCTGTGGCAAAAAGCACCACTTCTAAGAGCACTGCAAAAGACCAGGTCTCAGGACCACGATGTCCCTGCACCGCCACAGCAGCCTCAGCCAAGTGCTACAGCTTACAAGGTGGGAGAGGCCAAGTGTACGATGAGTTCATAGGTAGCCATCATGATGGCTGCATTCGGGATCTGGCGGATCAGGTGCGCCAGGAGCCCCCGGTACAGAGCCAAGGGTCCCTCCTCACGGGCCACGAGCTGCAGAGTCTGTGCAAAGGAACGGTACCGCGAGCCTTCCTCCCGCAACCGCGTCCGAATGACCTCTGGAGAGACAAGAAGGGAAGCCATACATCAGCAGATGGATCCCACAGGCATGGCACCTCCCATCATGGAGAACAGAAGCAAGGAGAGCGGACCCACTCACCGTGTGGATATGCAATGCATGTAGCACATGTTTTGGAGACAGCAGCAGCGCCCATCAGTCCGAAGAAATCATTGTTGCTTGGTGGAAGTGTGAGTGATGGGGATTGGGAATGCTGGCTGTTTCTCAGCTCCTTTTTCAGTGCTTCGTAGATGACAAAGTGGATGATGGTCTCTGACACTCCAGCATAGGAGGCAGTGATCCCACGGTAAAATCCACGCAGGCCTTCAGTGCGGTACACGTGCATGGCACACTGGAGAGCGTTGCTGGCCATCTGCCCCTTCACCCTGGAAAGAAGGGAGAGGGTCAGGACAGCATACTGCACCCCAGCCTACAGTGCTGTTATGAACACAGCCATAAGCCTCTTGCCCAGCCTATGACTTGCCATGTTCTGATGAGAAATCACAGACCTCTCTCTGCCCGCCACCCCCCCCCCCAAACCAATCCTGATGTGACACGGAGTGGCTTTGCACTGCTGGCCTGCCTTACCTGGCTTCCAGCTGCATCCTGGTTTTCACTAACCAGATGGGGTTGGTGAGTGTGGCTGAGGTAATGCCTGGGGAACAGAAGAGGAAGACAGCTGTGAGTGCCAGGATCATGCTGACAGTTCGTGAAGAGGTGCTGATCTATCAGCTCTCTGAGCTCTGCTTGGCAAGCTGCAGGCATTTGCAATTTGAGAATGACCTTGAGAAGAGATATTTAGGACAGACTATTTGATTCTCCTCCTCCCCTATTCCAGCCTTTGTCTAGTGTTAATTAGCTCCTCTGCCTCCAACAAAATGCTACTACAGGCCCGGGTGTTGCAAAGAGGCAGGAAACAGCATGCTAATTTTGCAAGAGTGGAGGATTTTGTTAGAGAACTAGGGATATAACAAGAGAAATGGTTCTGTGAGTGGTCTAAATTACACACTGCCTTCTCCCTCTCACAGTAGAATAGAGCTCATGATAGCAGCTGAAGGGGTAAAGACTAGACTTCAGGAAATGAGCCTAAAAAGAATGAATGAGAAAACATTTTGTTTACCAAAGGAACTCACTTTTCCACATGTGGAGGGAGAAAACTTCAGAGCAGCAATGGAGAAGGAATGAAACACATAGGCATTTCCAGGCAGAAGGACCTCTCGGCTTTGATTTGAAACAAAAAATACTCACCTGCACAGCCTGCTGCTAATATGTGTACTTTCTTGGACTCTGGTACCAGGACAGTATTAAGCCTCTCCTTAGTAGCAGAATAGGCAGCAAAATATATAGCCCTGGTTGGAAAAAAAATACAGAATAGGTTACAGTTCTCCTATGAGGAGCAGAGACACTACTGTGCAGTCTCACTCCAACCTTTAGCACAGTTTTGTCCAACATAATGTCAGATACCATTTAGACCTGGCCCACAGCAATCATCTCAACACTACAATCAGAAGCTCTGGAAGATGACTGTGTGAAGAGGTCCTGTGGCACGTGAGCACAAGGCCCAGAAAGTGGAGCAGCAGTTATGACACAGGTCCCTTAAGAAGTGTACCGCATGAGGCACTGTCATGGAGCTGTACTCACCGGGAAGGAGCAACCCCAGCGAGGTTTGGACCCAGACCTCGGAACAGGGACCATTTGCCTTCCTTCTCAAGGATGGACCTACAGAAGGAAATGAACAGAGAAATCAGCAGAATAACTAAGCTGGGGGCTCTCCTGTTCCTCCTCCTTCTTTGTTCTTCAGTATTTCTTGTAGCACCCTTTTCCCACCTCCCATGTTATCCTTTTTCTGCCCTGCTCTCATTTTCTCTCCAATCACTGCTCTCTCCTTCAGTCACAGAATCATGGAACTGCTTGCATTGGAAATGACCTTAAAGATCATCTAGTTCCAACTACCCTGCCATGGGCAGGGACACTTTTCACCAGTCATTGCATCGTATTCTTGATAATGCCGTCCCTCTGGGTCTGCTCAAATCACTAGCTAAGAAATTTCTGACAGTCTCCTAAGCTGCTTTGCAGAGCACAGATCACTGGTGAGAAGCAGATGTACCTGTGCTCTGATCAAACCTTCTATTGCACTTGTGGCTTCCAGAGCCTCAGCTCAGCTCTCTTTCTCTCTCCTCTCACACCCTCCACCTGACAGACAAACCATCACCTCCCTGGTGCTAACAGGCACACTGCCCTGCCCGACTCACCTCAGCAACTCGAGTGCTCCAGGAGATGGTGGGGTGGGATTCGTCAGCCTCACACTCATCCCTGGCAGCTGTATCTCTGGGAGGCACAGAGGCCGCAGTGCCAGCTGGGATGACTGCAGACGAGTCTTCACCACTTCCAGGGGACAGGTCAGGATGGCTGCAGCTGTGCCACCACATCTAGGGCACAGTAGCACATTTAAGAATGACCTCTGTGCCATAATAGGGCAATAATTCTGACCGTGCTTGTCCACAGCTTCTCCCCTCTGGGAGAGGAGGTTAGGTACCCCAGCCTGTGTCACACATGACCTCCTGCTCTGACACTGATTAATGTAACAGCTCAGCTCGGGACAACATCTGGCAGCCTCACTTTGAAACCTCACTCACTATTTGAGACAAAGAGTCCAAAGTCCATGGGGACTCAGCAGTCCCCCAGAGCAAACATTTCTGCTGCCCATCCTCATCGCAAAGCCTTCTGCTGAGGTCACCTGGCACTGTGGCCCACACCTCGCCACAGCCACACCGCCTCACTGAGGGGCAACACAGAACTCCCACCTCTCAGCCTGCCCGTATCTTTAGTCCATAATTACATCAGACCCACATTTGCAAGGCCCTGTAAGCAAGATCTGTATTTTCTGCCAACAGCCAGGCTCTCTCCAAGCCTGGCTTGCTTAATGAAAGAGGACCCAGACCTTCAGCAGGCAGAATCTATTTTTGGAACTCATGAACCATCTTCATCAATGGGTCTTGTCACACTGCAGGAATGCTGAAAGGAACATATCCACTTTTTCCCTTTCCACCACCCAGGAACAAGTCAGAACTGGAAGATTTGGTTCTCAGCTTCTGCCCCTCTAAATCCTTTGACTGATAACTCTGCTTTTCTAGAGGATACTCAGTACCTGAAAGACGATTTTGAGGTGAATTTGCATGTAAGCCATGCAAGAGGCTTTGACAAATGGACAATCATTCACATCTGCTACAGCCAAAGTTGCTTTGTTTCACAGGAGATGAAGATTTAATAAAAAGCTCACTCTGCTCCAAAGAAAAAAAAGCCAACCAAAGAACTGCAAGATGTCAGGGAAGAGTCAGGTAGGTCATCAGAATTACATATGACAGTGCAGGACAGAAAATAAAGAGAGTTCTGAAGAATTGTTTTGAAAAAATCTATACAGCTCAGTGAACATATACAGTATTCTCACAGCCTTTGCTCCTAGGGCTTCATTATCATTGCCAACAGGAATGGGGGTAAAAAAAAAAAAAAAAAAAAAAAAAAAAAAAAGAGGCCTGGATGCCTATTGCACTGTCATCTAAGAGTTGAAGATATGTCAGCTAGGAGATTATGTAGCTAATGATGCCAGCAATTAGCTAAGCTATTCCATAACACTCATGCTGCTTTGTCAAACCCTTGGCAGATGTACACATCTGGCAGATGTGGTGATGACTTCCAGAGCAGTCCATCAGCAGCAATTTCCCTCAGGAGGTATATGATGAGTGGTGGGAGTCTGGCAATGGGACTCCCGAATTTAGCTCCAGTTCAAAAGACAACACATAGCAAAGCAGTGAACACCCTGCCTCAGGTTCTCTGGGTGAACAAGCTGACCAAGCACAGCCACCAAGACACAGCCTACACAGCAATCCAGAGTTGTGAGAGGCAGGGTCTCCTTTTACAAAGGCCACGTTGATTCTTCCCATACAGACCATATTCACGTAGGGGTTCAACAGTCCTGTTCTTTACCATAGATTTTATTAATTTCCCTTGTCCAGGCTCCAGACTTACATGCCTGTTGTTTCCTTGACCAGAAATACGGTCTCCAGTTCAGGAGAAGATTGAGTACAACGGTGACAGATCAAGGTCTAAAAGGTCTGAATAGGGCAGTTTCAACGCCTTATCTCAAAGCTGAGCAAATAATACATCAGGAAAACACTGAGAGAAGCAATTGCTTGGTATACTAATAATTCTTCTCTCTAACAGTGCATAAGGAAGCAAAAGTTTATGTAATGTTCTTTTAATATCTAATTTCTTCAAGAAGTCCCCACCTGCAATGGTCAGGATCTGAGTTTGAACACATGCTTCCAGCATATATAAAATTTCCCCGAGGTCAAGTTCCTGAAGCTACTGATTCATACAGATAATAAAAAAGTATTACAAAAGCAATAACAACAATTAAAGAAATCGTTACGCCTTATCATAGTGGTCATTTAATCAGCAGAAAGACAGTGTGAGGTGAAGGGCCACTATGAGCCAATATGCCTCAATGGCAAGCCTAAAGAGGAAAAAAGACTACCCATTAATTAAAGCTAAGGAAATGAGGGGTACTAGTTGTTCAAAACTAGAAGAAATCTCAAATGTGACGTATTACTGTGCATTACATGATGATACAGCTGCTTACACTCTATGAAAGACACAGGTCTGCAAAATTCATCTGTTTCAGGAGAAGTGGAAAATAACGTGTCATTACTCTAGAAGCAGGAACTAAAGCAATTTCTGCAAAATAGGATGAAGAGCAGTAGTTGAAAATGAGTACAACATGTACTCTCAGAGCAAAGCCATGGCAAAAAGCGCTAATTGAAGAAGGCGGGTAATTTTACCTTGGAAAATGGTACTTAGCCTCTAGATCTTGCTTTCACATTTTAAAGGGAAAACCGCCAAGTTTGAAGTGACAGAAAAAGAGGATTAGTTGAGAAATACAAAAGACACTGTTAACATTTTTAAAATTATCTAAAAGGTGTATGAGGACATGCACGGAGGTGGCAAGGTTTACTGGTAATTCATGTTAGCTCTTATTTAGGCTAGACAAAAATTAAGATGGGTTGAAGATCTTCATTTAAGAATAGCAATGCTGGATCAGACAAACCTGCAGTTAAACCAGATTTCTTCCTAGGACACAGACAAATAAAGGTCACCTACAGAAGAATAGGAGAAGTAACTCCAGAACACTCTCCCAGCTTCCCACAATTTTCAGTTCAGGGATTTCCTCAGCCAGAAATGTTGCCTTGCTTTTAGTAGCCTTCAACACATTCATTTTCATTAATCTTTTCTAAATGCTTCCTGGACACATAAGAAGCCTTTACCCTCTCCTGTCCTGTGGCCAGGAGTCCCACAGCTTAACTGCACACTGTGGGAAGAACTGTGTCCTTGCATTAGTTCTGAACAAAACTCTCGCAAGTTTCTTTGGCTGGTCCCCAGTTCTTATACTGGAAGATAAAGTGGAGTGTCTCATGAATGAGACCCTGTTCTGTTTCATTACATAAACCAGTAATATTAAATATAGTGCAGCAATAAACTGAACCTCTCATTCATCTCTTATGCATGTTATTAACCTCAGAGTTTTAATTAGCTGTAATTCAGGGGTATTGCTTAATGGATGAGGACAAGATACAGACCGACACAGTTCCCACTAGTGACATTTTTGTCACTAGCCAAACTCTCAGTTTTTCAGGAATCATGGTGGAAAAAAAAAGAGAAAAGCTTAAGAAGAAAGCTAAGAAAGAAAAATGTATTAAGAAAGTCTAAGATACAATGATTATATAGCTCAAAGGATAAATTAATAAAAGAGAGTAACATATACAAAATAACAATGGAAACAGAGAGGACAAGTACACATATGCAAGCACTGTCATAGCACAAGAACTGCATTAGCTGCAGAAAACTGGAAATCTACTAATTAAAAGCAATTAAATTATGTGCCTTATGCTGTATCACAGGCTACACCGTCACACGAACTCCAGCAGGTTGGTGGGATTTGGAAAGGGATTAGGTGGCTGCCTAAGCAGAGGATTTCTGCAATTACTCAGCAGTTACTCCCGAGGACCACATTATTTTCTGCTTTAGGGCACCATGAACTTGAAGCTCATTGTTTTGAGACTTTAAAGAGAGGAAGGGGGAAAAGCCACGGGACAAATTACTTGCTCAAGGGCACGCTTCTAATACAGAGAGGCACCGCTGGGATCCAAACACCTGACTCACCAGAATCAGCCGCACTATTTAAAGCCAGAAAAGTCACGCAGGAATCTCAGCCATGCGCTGAAAGAGAGCTGGCCGCCCTCCCGCACACAAGGATGCCCCACCATTTGCCCCGATAAAGAGGCCTCGTGGCGCCTCTGGTCCAGCGCCCCGCTTCCCTTGCCCCTCATCCCCGGCAAGCTCCGGCTGGACGAAACCCCATGTCCCACAGGGAGGCTCTCCGTCTATCCCAAACCGCGGAGGCAGAATTCCCCCCGGCGCTGCGGGGCTGCTCCGCGGCGCCGAGCCCCGATCCGGACCGGCACCGGGGACGGCGGGGACCCGGCGGGGCTGCTCTGCCCCGGCTCCCCGGCGGCGGCGGCCGGACCCTCGGCCCGAATCCCGCCCCACGGCGCCCTCCTGCCCCCTCCCGCCTCCCGGGGCACTCACCCTCCGGCGAGCAGGTGGAGCAGCGTGCTGGGCTGCGACATGGCCCCGCCGCCGGCCCCGCCGCAGTGGCCCCCGCCCGCCCGGGGGAGCGGCAGCGGAAGGGGCGGGCGGGGCGCTGCGAGGGGAGCGAGGGTTCCCCCGTGAGATGTGCGGGCGAGAGCTCACACGGCTCCTTTGGCACGGCCACTCAAGGCTCTTCCATTAACTATAAACCAACAACCAACCCCCTTCCCCGCAAGCCTCCAAACCGACCCCCAAACTTAAATTCGACTTTGTTTTGCAAATAGGAGAGCCAAGGCAAACTGGTTTCTTTGACCGCGGGAAAGCGATGGGTCCAAGAGCAGTGCCAAGACGTTCCTGGCGCTCGTCCTCACTCATGGGACCACAGATGCTTCTTTGGGTTCATATGAAAACGGGCCAATGCTCTCCACAAAAAACCCGCAACCCTCTGAATAAATTTGACCCGTGACTTTAAAGTTCGGAGGATCACTGTGAGAAAGACAGGGAATATTCAGGGGCAAAAGATCCTCTGTTACTTTTTCAAGTTCACAGTTTCAGAGCACATCAGAGTTCATTGAATTTCATCTCCATTAAAAAAAGAGCAGAGTGTACATCAACATGATGCTGTTGCCAAAAAGGCACACATCAGATCAGTTTATGTGTTTAGCAGGATAGCCTGAAGGTCAGACGAAACAAGCTGTCAGAACAGCTCTGTACTGCTGAGCTTTCTCTCACAGCACTGAGTGACACAGGACCGAGCGACCAATTTGGGTACCACACTGCTTCAACAGAGACAAATGTGGAAAGTGAATCCATAGAGGGGAATAACTACCTTGGCCACTCAACCAGAAGGATTGAAGAAAATTGCAGCCTTTTGTCACAAGGAGAAGGAATTAAGGGACACATGACAACTGAGTTCAATTAAGTACAAAGATACTTTGAAAAGAAAATGAGTACCTTATCTGTGATGGAAAAGAACAGAACTATCAGCTCATCAATAGGGCCTGTCACTACCTGGGCAATGAGGGGAAGACCAGTAAGAAGACCAGCCTTGAGGCCAGTAAAATTGGAAACTGGTCAAAGATACCTAGAAGCTCCAAGGATTTTTCACGTGTCTTCACTGTGGTGGTGGCTAGGTGAATATCCTAAATAGCACCAGTTGCAAGCAGGGGAAAAGTAATTCTAGGTTTCTAAGCACTTAGGAAAAGTCAAGGTTTTCAGACCAATTAGGGCTAATAAACTTCATCCCGTGATGGCTGGATAACTGGAGAATGGCCCACTGGCCATTATTTTTGAGATATCTAGACAATGGAGAGGTTCAGAAGACTGAAAAAGACAAATGCATTGGCCATTTAAAAAAAAGAAAATCTGATTAATTACTGGCCAGCCAGCATCATTTTACTGCCTTCCCCTGTGATACTGGAACAAGTAAATATTATGCAGACAACTCACATTTTCCGTTTGCAAAAAGAAGAGATCAAGTTAAACCAATCTGTCATGGCAGACTTGTCCTTGTGGTCAAGGAAGTAACAATTGATGTTACATTTTTGATTTCAGTAGGATTTTTACTCTGTTTCATTTGGGAGTCTAACAAGCACATTAGGAAACATGGGAAATTGGATCTACTGAAATCACTGTTGGGAGAGTCTGATGCTGATTGGAAAATTCTAAGATTAGTTTTTGATGGTATGCTGTCTATCTGGAAAGAAGTATCAAGGAGTCCTGCAGAGATCTGTTTTCAGTGTGCTATTAGTGGGTTTTTTTCCAGCAATTTATACAGTGGACTAGAAAATTGTGTCTTTTAAAATTTGCAGACAACATTAACCTGAGAGGGATTGCAAAGGATTTGGTAGAGAAAGTTCATATACAAATTATCTTTGAGAAGAGAGAAATAGCCTGAAAGTGTAGAACACCATTTATTAAAAGCATATGTTAAGTTTTGCACCTGGAAAGAAATAATGAATTTCTCAAAGTTAGAATGGGGAAGAGTTAGACAGAGATCTCCATTCTGGTTTCCACCAGGCCCAGGACCTTCAGCAGAGTGTTGATATTTGCAGAACAGCTGAAGGATGCAGAGCCTGGAATAGCCTTTTCAGGACCTGTACTATTTACTTCTCCCATCTCTCCAGGAGTTATTGGGGCCCCCTGATATTTTAGTTATTGCTGCCAAATCATTTACACTTCTCTTGCAGAGGTGCATTGACTCTTCTTCTTTTCCTGTTGACTTTAGATCAGACCCTTTGCTTTCTGCCTGCAAGCAGAAATAGTTGTGGGTTCAGCAGGATACTTATCCATGAACAACTGTAGCTGTGGTTGTCCTGGATGCTCTGCCACCACTGCCACTTCTGGTGCTTCCAGTTGCATCAAAGCCTTTTGGGACTCTAAGGGATAAAGGGCCATCCAGCCCTTCAGAAGGAAGGCTGTGGGGGCTTTTTTTATAGAGCAGTGTTTCCCTGTCCCTGTCCTGAACCAGAAGGCCAAACTGGTATCATAGGCTGGTGTCATGGGCATACCCCCAAAACCTTGTTGCAAATATTTACAAATCAAAACTGCTTCATATCTTCCTCCCTGCTCAGGCTGTGACGGCTTCTGGATTTCTGTTCATGCCTTATCTCAGTGCCTTCTCCATGTCTTTTTGCAGTCTATTGGTTTTACTTAGGAGAAGCAGTGCCCATCTCTTCATCTTGAAAGTAATTTAGGATTCTTCCCCACAGCCTTCTCCACCCCTCTCTCTTCAAGTCCTCTTGCTAATCCTTGATCACACTGAGCATACATAAAACTAGCATTTGGTAATAGCAGGTGAGTCTTATTTTAACCTTCCAGGATGCCAGAAGTGTGCTTTCAAAATGAATCTTCCAGTAATCCCTGGCCTGGGGTTTGTCCTGCAGGACAGCCTCGGTGTGCAAAGGAGATTCCTTTTTGGTGGTGCTAAGCTGCACATAGGGCACAGCTCATGCACGTCAACCACCAACTGGTGTGCTGTCCACAGGACCCAGAAAGACAGAGTCCAAAGTAAAGCTCCCCAAGCATGTTTGGTGTGGATGTTGTATCTCCAGCCCCAATTCTTGCTCCTGTTGAGCCATACATACTACTTGTTAGCACAGAACTGGCTGTAGATGCCACAAGCATTTCAAAGCAGTAAGCAGAGCAGGCAGGAAGACCTACTGTCAAAGAATTGTGTCTAAAACTTCACCAGCTGTCACATTTTGGACAGATGAAGTGAATGTGACAAACCTGGAGAGGATCCTGCAGAGGAGCATATTCCTTCGAAAAGAAGAAGAAGATGGGATTTGATTCTGAAACCAATTTATTTCTAGCACCCTAAAGTCACGGGAGGCAGCACACATCGTGCAACCCCCTCTTGGTGCTTTTCCCATTCTCTTAGAGGCAACACACAAATGGCCTCTGATTTTCCAGGTGGTTTGTTCTTTGGAACCACGGATGTAGAAGGATCAAGGCTGGGAAGGAGCTGACATTTCTATGGCTTATCTGAAGGTATCATACTTTTTAGCTAAATGTGTGCACTTTCAATCTGTGGCTGCCACAGGTGGCTGCAATATTTTAGTGATCCCAGAGCAAACAGTAAAATATCAGTCCATCAGCCGGACAAATGTGTACTGATACAGTATGGGCTTATCTACGCATATCTACGCATATGCACCATAAACATCTCGTTGAATATGTATATATGAATATATATATTTATGTATATTCACAAATACAACGAGATGCATACGGTGCATACATGTATATATCTCTTGTCTATACCTACACATATATATACATACCATATACATCTCGTTGAAAAAAATAAAAAAGTATATTTGCAAATACAAGGGGATGTGTAGAGTACACACCATACACGTATACACACTGTTTCACGGCCAGCAGAGGGGCACACCCCCCGGGAGCCGGCTCTGGAGCTGCTGGAGCGGTGCGCGGCGAGGCCGTGCAGCCACCGGGAGGGACGGGTTCCGGCGGCGGGCGGCGATCCAGGCGATCCCGGCACCCAGCCCCTTTAAGGCGCCTGTCCCTTTAAGGCTGGCCCCGCCCCGCCGCGCGAGCCGAGCGCGCCCCGGCGGCCCCAGGTAGGGAGCGGGCGGGGGAGCCCCGCGGCCCCTCCCGGCGGCGGGGGCGGCGCCGG
>VZUI01040354.1:0-11608 GCA_013401135.1 Cettia cetti | reverse complement strand
CATTCACCACCACCACTCTCTGGGTCAGGCCATGCAGCCAGTTCCTAACCCAGCAAAGAGTGCTCCTGTCCAAGGCACGGGCTGCCAGCTTTTCCAGGAGTGTGCTGTGGGAGACAGTGTCAAAGGCCTTGCTGAAGTCCAAATAGACAACATCCACAGCCTTCCCTGCATCCACCAGGCGGGTCACCTGGTCATAAAAGGAGATCAGGTTGGTCAAACATGATCTACCCCTCCTAAAGCCATTCCGGTTGGGTCTGATACCCTGGCCATCCCACACGTGCTGCATGATGACACTCAGTATAAACTATTCCATTACATTACCAGGTACTGAGGTCAGGCTAACTAGCCTATAATTACCAGGAGTCTCCTTTGTACCCTTTTTGTGAATGGGTGTCACATTGGCCAGCTTCCTGTCATCTGGAACCTCGCCAGTGAGCCAGGATAGTTGGTAAGTGACAGAGAGCAGCTTTGTAAGCTCATCTGCCTCATCACTCCGGGATTGATCCCATCTGGTGCCATGGATTCAGGAGCATCCAACCGGCTCAGCAGTTCTCTGACTGCCTTGCCCTAGATATCAGGGGGACTATTCTGCTCCCTGACACCATCTACCAACCCAGGAGGACAGTTGTCCTGAGGACAAGCTGTCTTCCACTAAAGACTGAGGCAAAGAAGGTATTAAGGACCTCTGCCTTCTTATCACTGGTTACTAAATTCCCTCCTGCATCCAATAGAGAACAAAGTTTGGTCTTACCCTTCCTTTTACTATTAATATATTTCTAAAAACATTTTTTATTATCCTTTACAAAAATTGCCACATTATGTTCGAACTGAGGTTTGGCCTCTCTAATTTTTCCTCCTACATGCCTTAGCAACCCCCTTAAATACTTCCTGAGAAACCTGACCCTCCTTCCAGAGATGATACATCCTCTTTTTGTTCCTAAATTCCTTTGAAACCTTGTTGCCCTTGTAGTATTTTAGACTGAGAAAATTAATCTCAAATTTAACTCAAAGTTCAGATCTTTCTGCTGCATTAATTTAAGTCCACATTGGCATGGCTAAATCTATATTTTTTTTAAAAAAATTAAGCATACATTCAATTAATTTGATTTTACACACGCCTTCTTGAAAGAACTACTCCTAATTTTCAGAAATGAGACAAATGCCCAAGGTTTAATTGGTGTCTACAGGGAAGCTGGAATTAAGGTTGCAAAAACACACCAACTGCAGAAGTGAGAATAAAAGTATGACAGTATTGAACAATTTGCCGACTAACTTGTCCCAGTATGAGCCAGTAAAGGCCTTGATTGCTTTGATATAAGTACTTTCCAAGGACAGTAATGAGAATATACTGTGTTGAACTCAGTTCTTTTTTCCTTAATATTTTTCAAATGTACTTTCCAATTGTAATGTTTTTTTACAGACAGCTGTCTGAAAACTAAATCCCATTTACTGTGACATATTTTTTTCAAAGTACTTCTTCTCCATCAAAGTACTGATTTATTGACTCTGTTTGAACTGATATTTTCTTGCATTCTACACAGTGGCTCAGAAATGGTCATGAGGGCCGGCTGTCTTTTCATTAGGCCCCATTCTCTGAAGGGTTTCAAAAGAGGCCTTTTAGTCCTGTTATGAGACTGCTTGCCCAGAAAAAAGCCTTTAGATTTTTTCCGTGGAAGTAGTCTCATAACAACAAAATTATGTCTTTAAAATACTGGTTTATTTAAAGGTCTATATAATTGGGGGTGAAAATTTATAAAAACTTGTGCAGCTGCAGAAATTGGTTATAAGAAAGTATCTAGTAAGTCTGATTCTGCTCCATGCTTTGAAAAATCATGCCCTTCTGTATACTCAGAATTATCTTCCTGAAATCTATGTGCCGCTGTAAAGAGCAGAATATATTTAGCTACCTTTTCTCTTGAAGAAAAAGATATGTCTTCAGTCAAAGCAGGTGAAAAAGAGGTTAGAAGTTACAGCTTTGGGAGGAGCATTATGCTAATTCAGACATTAGTATGAAATTTAATTCTTTCATATCAAAAAAGTGCTTCTTAGTTTCACAGTAACACAGAGCTATCCAGAAAGGGAACAATATTCTGTTCTCTGCTAAAGCTGTTGTCTTAAAAGAAACAGAGGGCTGATGCTAACATCTTGCAATTATTGCATAGAAAAAAACTACAGGGTAAAAACTCTACCTTGTACTATATGTAATTTTAACTCTTCCAGAAGAAATTTCTGTACACTTTGAAATCTCTGCCTTTATGTATTTCCAGCTATCTGCCAGATGCTGATAGTGAGGCTCAAAAATTTCTGGTGACAGAAACTGAACACTGTAAGTATCGTGCTAGAGTCTAAAATCAGGTTTAAAATAAAAATGAAGTAGCAAATATGGGTTTAACTAGATTTCATTATGTTTTGTTATGTTTTGCACTTCAATAATCTTTCATAGACCACTCCTCAGTTGAATATAAGCCTTAAATCCATCAGGCATTGGGATGCAATTAGCACTCTTAGAAGGAGCTAGAATAGAGAAGATAATACCATTGGGCCTAGAGGATTAGGTTGCACCTAATGCCTTGCTTACTCCATAATCTTTCTGGGATGTCATCAAGCTTGCAATTATAGAACATGATTATTTATGCAAAGTTTCATTTCCTGTATTACATTCCAGTCATAAGCAATCATACTAAAATTTTTTGCTATTGTGCAATTCATGCTCCACTACCCTAAAGCACATACAAATTTACTTTCTGTTCTGTTTAGGTAGGAAGACTGAAAGTATTAATTGTCTTCTAAGCTGAGTCTTTCTGCCCCACAGATTTAACACATTAGATTGTCATGACTTGGGGCATTTCTGAAAAACAAAAATAACTTTATGGTTTTGGAATAGTCTATAAACAATAAAATTGCAGAAAAAGGGAATTTGGTGTTGCTGTAGCTTCAGGTTAGCTGAAAACATTTAATATATTACAGGGGCTTAGTGTTCATTATGAAAATTGTACAAATATGTTGAAATTCTATATAAAAATGCCAACCATCCCTTTGGTATGTATAACAAAACCTGGCTGAAATCAGGTGCTGATGAATTCTAACACCATATTAATGTAGACTATTCTAAGTACAGAGTTACAGAATCACAGAATCAGTGAATGGTTTGGGTTGAAAGGGACCTCTGGACGTTCTCTAGTCCCACTCCCCTGCTCAAGCAGGTTCTCCTTGGGCAGAATGCACAAGATATATCTAGGCAGGTTTTAAGTATTTCCAGAGAAGGAGACTCCGTGGCCTCTCTGGGCAGACTTTCAGGGCTCTGGCACTCTCAAAGTAAGCAAGTTTTTCCTCATTTTCAGATGGAACTTCCTGTATTCAAGTTTGTTCTCATTTTCCCTTGATCAGTTGCTGGACACTGCTGAAGAGAGTCCGGCCCACCCTCTTGACCCTTACATTTGTATGCATCATTGGGGATAAGAAGATAGACGGTGGATCCAGGTGCAGAAATCCCAGCTAAAGGAAGCTAGGTGCATGATGAAGATAATGCCCTTTGTTAGAGAAACAACTAACTTTTAGAAAAGTAAAACGAAATTACATCAAGTACCATTATTTAGATGAAATTGGCCTCTGGTAATCCCAAGAAACAGAGATTCTTTCATATATTTCCAGTCTTTACTGAGCTATATTCAAGATACACCATTCAAATCCTCAGCCCCAAATTTATTGAGAACATATTACTGACACATCGCCACTGTCATCCTGTGAGGAAAATTTTGCAAAAAGTAGTGCTGTGTAAATTTTTTTCTTTTTAAAATAAAACATATGCAGCTTGTAACTGTATTGGGATTTGAGGTTTTTTCCTTTCTTTTTTTTACTTGTAACCAATGGAGTTTTTTTCCCATTGTGCAAGAGGCACTGATGGCTGGGTGCTTGAGACGGGGAGGGGAAACTCTCTCTCACTCCATCTGAGCCTTTGGAGGGGAGCAGTGTAGCTGCGGCTTGGGGAAAGGAACTCACTCCTGCTGCAGAAGTCCAGCCCAGTCGTGTTTCTTTGGGTGTGGGGTGAGTCCCTGCTCCTGGGAACAGCCACTGAACTGGGATCTTGTTATCTATCTCCTGCCCCACTAA
Source organism: Cettia cetti (assembly GCA_013401135.1). NCBI lineage: Eukaryota > Metazoa > Chordata > Aves > Passeriformes > Sylviidae > Cettia > Cettia cetti. The sequence continues at coordinate 7,498 of VZUI01040354.1, read as the reverse complement.
CAGAAGGGCCTGTCCCTGTGCTGGGAGCAGGGCCTCTGTTTTCCCACCCCCCTGCTGCTTCTTCAGCACTGCTTTGAGGCTTTTTGCTACTCTGTAGCCTGCACACCCTGCCTGCTGAGACCTCACCTGTCTTCAGCCTCAGCTCCATAGTTTCTGGTACATCTTTTCCATCTCCACCCCTCTGGGACAAGGCTGCCATTACCGGGTACTCCCCGAGCCCGTGGCACAGCGCCCCCTGCAGCCGCGGGGGGATCATTGCACCTGCCCTGCCTGCCGGGAGCCACCAGCGCCCCTGCCGGCTGTGCCCGGAACTGCACGCCAGAGGAAAGTGCCACGGTCAGGGAAGCTGTTACTGGGTTCCTGGTTGTGTTTATTATTAATGCTGCAGTTATTGTCTTTTGTTTGCTTTGTTATATATACGAGTAAAGAACTGTTATTCCTATCCCCATACCTCCTCCTGAGAGCCCTTTAATTTTCTAAATTACAATAATTTGGAGGGAGGAGGTTTGAATTGTCCATTTCAAGGGAGGCCCTGCCCCTCCCTAGCAGACACCTGTCTTTCAAACTGAGACAAACTGTAATAATTCATACTGGTTGTTCTGCAAAATATTTTGTTTCATCTCTAAATTACTACTTGACCACTGTCTATCTCTATAGCTCTAAGTAAAAATCAACAAAGAATTGTCTTATTAATTACTGTTAGCTGTGACAAGAACGGGAATGGCAGTATAAACACAGATTAAGTACTTATGTTTTTGTCTGTCTGACAATGACAAGTGGTAGATATCTGAGAAGAGTGGGTAAGCCAGTTATACTCCCTATCATACCATCCCTGTACTATTATTTAATTTTAATATTTCTCATATATTCTTAAGGAAACACATTTTATGAAATAAATGTAGTTCCTCAAACCTTAACCAACAGGGTAAAACTTGTTCATAATAAAGACATTAAATCATGAAGGATTTGCACAGAGGACTTCTGTAGCTATGCAGCCTTCAAAGGTTTCTTTCTTATGTTAATGATCTTTAGAAAAGAAGACGAGTTTGAACAGAAATGAGTTATATCCCACACAGGTATCCTTAGTACAGATATCCTTCTGATTCATGACACAAACCATATTTTTAGTTAGAAATAAACTACATGATCAAAAATGACCCAGCCTGTCCTTTATATCCAAGATTAATACCTTATCATAAGTTCTACAGTGAACAGCTCACCAATAATTTATTTTTAGATTACTGATGAAAATTGAAAGGACCAAAAGTCACAGGGTTATTAAGTCCTTTGCTATAAAGCTAAGAATTACAAAAAGCTCCTGGATTAAGTAAGTTAATCTAATTAATGATGCAATGCATTGCTGCTGGTGTCGGTCAAATACCTGCTAGGGTTCTCTACTGTCTCTACAAGTAAAGACTTTCCTGGAATGAAAAATATTATGTGGGTGAGTCTTTAATACTTGAGTGACATTTAAACAAAAAGTAAAAAGATTAGTTCTTGTTGAAGCACGGTTACATTTAAAAAGTTGATTAATGATTGAAACTCTATAGAGAATTAGTAAGAAATATTATAGAGAAAATGGGATCAACTCTTTTCTACACAGAGATAAATCTGGTTCAAGATAGACAAGGAACTACTAGAGACGGTCTAGGGCAGGATTTTAAGGATGACTAAGGGACTGGACCACTACTCTTTTGAGGAAAGGCTGAGGGAGCTGAGCCTGTTTAGCCTGGAGAAGAGACAACTGAGGGGGTATTTTACCAATGTATGCAGTATATTATCAGCGGCTTCCAAGAGGATGGGCCAGAGTCTCTGCAATGGTGCCCAGTGACAGGAAAAGGGGCAACAGACACACGTCTGGAAGTTTCATCTGAATATGAGGAAAAACTTGTTTATTGTGAGAGTGACAGAGCATGGGTGCAGGTTGTCAAGAGAGATTTTGGAGTCTCCTTCTCTGGAGATACTGAAAACCTGCTTGGATGCAAACCTGTGCAATCTGCTCTAGGTGAACCTGCTTGAGCAGGTAGGTTGGACTAGGTGACCTCCAGAGGTCCCTTCCAACCACACCCAGTCTGTGATTCTGTGTGGATGACATATTATCTTATAATTATCTTATCTATTATCTTATAAACATGTTTAAAGGATGTATCGTGCATTTTCCAATTTTTTTTCTGCCATTCTGCCATAGACTGAACAAATTTTAGATACTGCCTGGTATTCAGAATAGTGTCATGAACTGCTGTGATTTCTCCCTCCCACTCCCTCACATCAAACATTAGGTGTATATTCTAATATAATGGGTGTTTGTAACTGTAAAAGGAACATTATTATTCAGTGTAAATAATTTGTTTTAATAGGGAAGTTTTTAGATTTTGGGACTGGGCTACTTTAACACTGTACCAAACAGTTCTTAAGCAGTGATCACTGCTTCATAAAAGCCAACATTTGTTCCAAGCAGGGAGTCTGGAGGTGGCTGCCCTCATTTTGCATGTAAGAAAGTTTAATAGTGAAGACAAGATCCATTAAATGTATTTGAATGTTCATGTCAGAAAGTGATTGTAGGCTCATTTGATTTGCCAATATAAAGGTGGTCTAGGGACAAACAATTTCTCCCTGGAGGTTTCCTGCATCATGTCAGCATTTTCTTAGGGTTTTTGATCTAGTTGTGCAGAAATACTCTTTTGCATAAAATTTTTCACTGTAGTTCCTATTACCATTTCTAGTTAGTGTCCAAATATAGTTACTGATTTGAAGTTAATTTAGAAAGTTTTTTTCCAGCTAATTTTTTTCTGTCACTCTTATTTACTCATATACTTTTTATGGAAGAAACATTTCCCTGAACTTTTTCAAAATCAGGATACAACGACCTAGAACCATGTTTATTAATGGTTACTTGATTTTCAGCTTATGCTGATGTAATAAAAACTTGTCTGCATTAGGGTAGTCCAGAAAATTAAGGCAAATAGCTACAGGTGGGAAGTTATTGTGTATGAGTTATAGCACATGAAGGCACGTGAATGATAGAGTGTTAAAGTAGGCCACTACAAGCTAGATTACTGAGGCCAGCAGGTTAAAAACAATAACTTTCTTATCTGAGAATTTTTTAAAGTAATTTGTATCACTTGTCTTTGAGTAAAAGGGCTACCACAAGTCACAGAGCTGGCATGACCATGAGGCTCCATGACGTGGAGTCACCAGTTTCACTCAGTCCTGCTTTGAGCAGAGCCAATCTGATGCAGAGAGACAAGGCTTTGTGCATACTGTTATCTCACAGCACAGGTCACTGGTAGAGTTCAAACTCTCTTAGCCTGCAGACCCTGACTCTCTGCTGTCACAGAGTGCCGTGGAGGGGTTTTTCGGGAAGAGCAACTGGCTCATACCAGAACTCTGGCTTTCCAGACAGGCAACTTTCTTCTGGTTATGAAAATTGAATTTTGTGCTTAAATGTACTCTCTCTGTCAGTACAATCATGGCTGAGGGGATGAGGGACAAGAAGAGGCTTTCCTTCAAATGAATTGTTCCTTAGAGAAGTGGGTGCTGAAACTGCAGGAGAGGCACGATGCAAAGACAGAATCATTTCATTCAATCTCTGCAGTGTTCCAGGAAAGTGGGGTTATACTTTGTAGGAAATAAGCACAAAGAAAGAAACCCATACTTCCATCAGCAGTTTCTCTTCATGGGAAACCTGAATCTGGCTAACTTGAGAGGTGATAAAAAGGCCAACAAGATTTTTTTCAATAGGAAACCACTCTGTACCGCATTATTTTATGGTTAAATCTTATGGTTATTCATATGTAGCACATTGCAGAATGCATATTTTGGTATACAGACAAAAGCACAGCCAAAGTGCGGATGTTGTTACATGCAGTGTACAATACTGTGTTTCTGCTAGCTTAATGATAGCCTACAATTTAATTTAACATTTAATTACTGGGAGTATTACAAAGAAAGAAAACAGTAACTCTTAAAAATATGTGAAGTCCAACATTTATTGGACTTCAAGTCCAAGTCCAAGTATATTGAAAACCTGAGAAAAGGTTAATTTTAAAGAAATGAACAGGTACACAATAATTTAGCGTTAAGTTTTACAGAGCAGAAACATTGTCTTATAGCAGGCAGAGGGAACACTTAAGGGAAAAGAATAATGTTTAATATGAGAACAAGAAGCAGAGAAGAGAGACATAAAGGCAATTCAAGCTTGTAAGCTAACTGAATTTACTAGGAATAAGGAAAAAAATAATATCTATTTCAGTTGCTGGCAACAGAAGCTGGTTATAAAATGGAAAATGACATTGTCATAAGCAATTGTTTCAAAAATCAGATATATCTGAAATAAATTGATGTCCCAGATTATAGCATGAGAACTTTGGGTATTAACTTCAAAATTTCTGTCATATTCTCTTTCTCTGGTGTTTCAAACCCTTCGTAAAGAACAGTCAGACACAGGAGATAAGTTGATTAAAATATGGGTGTGGCAGACATTAAACACAAAAAATTTATGACTCTTGCAGAATAATTGTGGAAAAGATCTTTGTATATTACATATGATAAGTTTACTCAACTTGATGTGAATACCAAGGCAAATAATTTAAATAGTGTTAATATGCTCTCTCAAACTCCTAACAAATTGAATTAAGTTTAATATCTATTATAATTAAAACTCAGATAAATTTTTCTTCAGATAAAGATTATAACCGTTGTTTATTTTAATCTAATATTCTATACACTTGTATATATGTTTATTTTTACTCTTTTTGAAATCCTGCTAAATTCAAAATTTATCTGACATTTATTATTACTGAAGAAATACCCATGTGTTGTGACATGTTTCTTTTTCAGCATAGAGGCACTACTGTACACATACAAAGTTGTGACTAAAAAACCATATAACAAGTCTTAATATATATATTTTTTTGGATAGAAATATCTGTGTATTTTTTTTTTGTTAGTTGTTTGTTTGTTTTCTTTTAAAGCTGTGAAGATTCTGTGGTTACTTTAAAAACTTTACAGTGTTTTTCTCATGTGTCAACTCATTTGAAAATCCCCTGGCAAGGATTTGGCAGACAAACTGAATGTTGCAGGTCTATGAATGGAATGGGCTGTATTAAATTTCTTATGTTGCGTGGATTGTTTCTACTTCATACAATATTTTGCCCTTAGATATCAGTTCATTATTGATGACTCAGATGTCTCAGATGTCTATCTTCTTGCCCTTGATTGAACCTGTAAGCAGATGGTTCAAATAGGTATGAAAATTCTGGGTCTGGAGAAAGCGGCCAGGCTGGTGAGTTCCTTGTTGCAGTGCTAAGCATCAACGACTGCCTAGAAATTAGGGAGATGATTGGGTGGTTTTCCGTGGGTTTCAGAGAACCAACCTGGCTTATTCTTTTCTCTATTATTTTGGTTGATTAATGCATTTCAAGATCAGTCTGTTCAATGTATGGGTGTTATTACTTTCCTTCTTGTAGTATTGAACTGAAGGCAGATTTCAAACAGAACAGATCAGGACAGATGAGATCTTGGACAGACTGGTCTGGAGTAGAGAGATTTGCTTTGCTGGGAGTGACAGTACAATTTGGAAGAGTAAACCAGTCAAACCCCTGTTATGAACGAATTTAAACATAAAAGAAAAAAAGAAAACTAAGTCTCTGTGAATAAAATGGATCAAACCCAGAAAGGATCAAAATATACCCCAAAACGTGATTAAAACCATATGAGGTTAGATGTTCATGCAAAAAATTAATATATTTTATTTAGTAGCAAAAGAGGTAGAGAGGAAGAAAGATTAAAAATAAAAAAAGAAATAGCAAAAGAGGTGTGAGGAGGTGACAGGGACAGTGACAGGGTTACATATATATCACCCATTCTTAGGTCCCAAAAACATCTTGTTGCTCCCCTCCATCTGGTCTTCTTGGTGGTGAGGGTCCCCTGCCACTGAAAAGTATAGAATCCAATAAATTAATATATGCTTTTGGCAGGTGGGAACGCCCAGGTGCCTCCCCTAAGGGGACTATTTTGACACCGTCCCTGTAAGATTCTGGATCTGTTGCAACCCTTTTCATTACATGTAGTGCTCTGGTGCAGGGTCTGTGGACCCCTTTGGGGAGGATCTTTGATAGGCAATGAGACTGCCTGTGCTGCCCCTCACATGGATGTCCCATAGATGTGGCTTTCCCAGGGTGGGAGGCCCTGCAGCTGAGCCAATCTGCACAGTGGAGGATGGGTGTTAGCTGCCTCGGACCACAGCCCCAAAGCCTCTCCTCTTCCCCCCTCTTTGGTTTGAGGGTCTGTGTGAGCCTGACAGAAGACAAGCCTAGTCTTCCATACAGCTTTTGTTACACAATTTTGCTATAATAGCCAAAAGTCCTTCATAAAAATGTTTAAGCCATAAACCATAATGTTTCAGTCTCTGTCAGCTCTAGACATAGAATAGCTTACACTGAGAAGCTGGCATTATGGTGTCTGTAGCCTAAACACTACCACAGGCCCCAAAGACATGATTGCCTTTCTGGTTTGGCTCTGCACTCTTCTGTGGCCTTGGAGTAAGTTGCTTCATTCCTTTCACAATTTCTCTACCTGCAATAACGAGGGACATTAGGCATTGTAGAGTTTCCTGCTTTGGTGACCTACAGCTCTGGGGCTGTAAGCTGCACAAACACACAGACCTTGCTGCTAGATCGAGCATCCTCAATCTCTTGTCTTGGGTCCAAGCCTGGCTCCCTGCAACATCACATTCAGCCTGAAGCTGTGGTGCAGGGCTATCTTTCCCAGGGAAACTGGTCTAGAGCTAAAGGCACACAAAAATTGAAGGTATGCAACAATTGCAGGTACACAACAATGGCTGATTACAATTTTCATGTTCTCATTCAAATAACAGCACATAACTGCTGTTATATGAGGGAGAGACAAGTTTGATTTTACACACGAAAACATATGGGGGTCTGCTTAGTTCTTATGTATTATGCGCAGTCTTGCCAAACATTGGATTCAGTTTGTAGCCATCTCATAATAAACTTGGAAAAGGTGATTTTAGTCCAGTTTTGTTAGAAACCGCATTGATAAATTTCTCCAATTTTCATATCTTGGCCACTCCTATCTTCCTGTTATGTCTGTAGCAATAAAAATATCTAGACCTTCTCAACATTTATCCTTCTCCTCTTTCTTAAACTAAGCTTCCATGATCTGCAAGTAAGCTGATACTTTTTGTTTTAAGTAGAATTAGACAGACAAACAAGTATTGAAGTGTGTCCTAGGGTGGCTTTATGATGTTTGTATCCCCAATCATCGATTCTGTTTGTGCTGTATATTGAGTTTCTGTATCTTTAAGACTGATTCTGAGAGTGAACCAGGGAGAGAAGACGCGCGAAGTTTGTTTGAGAAACAACCTGACTCCCACACATTCTTTCGTCTGTACTCCTGTTTTTTTGGAGGCACGGACAGCGGTGGGTCAGAGATCTTTTTTTTGCTTTTAGTTAGTTTTAGCTAGCTGAGGCAGAAA